>OMNN01083198.1:0-19997 GCA_900302755.1 Chromis chromis | reverse complement strand
TACTTTCTGCATAAAAATGTTTTAAAAATTGCCCGTTGACCCACTTTCAGCAGGGGTTTTTTTTGCACATTGAAATTTGAGGCTGTTTGAACAACAATATCTGTACAAGTCGACTGAAATATGAGAAAAATGGAAGCAATCCAAAAAAAAGTCTTATCTTCTAATAGCAGGCCCACCTCAATACCTGCACGGTGGTGGCAGCATCATGCTATGGGGATGCCTTGCATTAGCTGGGACAGGGAGATAATTTAAAACAGTAGGAGGGATGAATGCAGGCAAACTTAGAAAGGTCTCTCCAGAATGGGATTTACTCTCCAGCATGACAGTGACCCAAAGTAAACAGCCAAAGCATCACTGGTAGGAATGGGAATACAACAAAGGCCAGTTCATCTAAACCAAACCAAGTTTGTTTCAGGTGATAGACCCCAAAGTGTCGGTCATGCATACCATAGACATATATACGTAGACGCCGCATTGACTACTGCTGCGGACTGGACCGACGTACCTACGTGGCGGCCATCTTGGTAAGGGCACACTCGCTCCTACAGTGTATTATAGAGGAATGACATGTCTGCTCTATAAAAGTGATAATAAATCCATCAATTGTCAACGTATATTCACGAGGGTTGTTTGTTACAAACGTCAGACATATAGGACAGACATTAAAAAAAAAATTTTTTTTTTACATCCCAGCATCCTGTCATAGCTACATGTGTGACGTTTTTAACAAATCAAACCGTTTGGAAATCGGTCGAAAATTCAGTGAATAATTCTACTTCCAGATGGTGGAGTACCTCTTACCTCCATAGATGTCCATCCACTCCCTCCTCTGCTAGCCCTGTACCAAGATGGCGGCGCTTTAGGCACGTCCCTCCACAGTCAATGCGACGTCTACGTATAAATGTCTATGATGCATACCAGCAAATACAACTTCTCAATATCATGGTGGGAAGCCAGTGAGGGATCCGACTGATTTAACCCTATTGGAGAAATTTATGCTAAAACGTGCCAAAAATAAACCAACATGTGCTCAGAATCTGTCAAAATGGGACAGAATATGCCCAAAACTTGGCAAAAGTGTCCAAATATACCAAAATGAGCAAAAAAACAAGCCAAAATTTTCCCAAGTTGTATCAAAATGCGTCGAGACTACACCCAAATACAACTTCATTTGTTAACATCAAACTTCAAATACTTTGGGTCGCGACCTTTACTAATAGAGACATAGTGGGTCCTGAGGCTGGACCAGTTGAGAACCACTGGTATAGACAACTGTAGCATAATGTATAAACTTCCAACCTATTCACAACGAGCCAATAGGAAAAGAGTTTGTGTTCACTATAAAAGCTGTTGGATTTGTGCTTCCTCTTTGGGGGAGACAGGGGTGAGGTCTCTCTCCGTTTTGACTGAGGTCTTTCCCATTGCGATGATGTACTTTCATTCTCTATATTGTTAACCCTTTAAGTCCTAGTGCGTCATTGGCAACACGTTTGGGCTAGCACAGTTTGGAATACCGTAATTATGTCACAGTTTGCGCTATTGGAAAAACTCCAATGGATTCCTGGGGGTGTACGAATGAAATTACCGTAATGACACTATATTGGCTGTAAAGTGCAACGTCGTCATGCTTTACAGCCAATATAGTGTCATTACGGTAATTTCATTCGGATATGGTAATTTTATTTGGATATGAACAACGTTGCACTTTACAGCCAATATAGTGTAATTATGGTAATTTAATTCAGATACAAATTAAATTACCGTAATGACACTATATTGGCTGTAAAGCGCAACGTCATTTTAAACCATCATTACTCTGATAACAGACAGTAAATCGTAAATAACTGCCAGATATTGAAAGTTTCTTGGGAAAAAAATGGGCACCAGCACTCACAGGATATTTTCTTACCCTTTTGTAGTCAAGATAAGAACAAAAGACCAGGGGGACATTTTGAGGCTCAGGTCTTAAAGGGTTAACAACAATAAAGTTACAGACAACCCAGCAGTGGGTTTTGTTATCTTGTTAGAGGGTGTGCAAAACACCGTCGACAGCAGTCAGCAGTGTGTCACTTTGAATATTATCATTGTGCTGTTGTGGTATCACTCTGTTCCACTCTTACACTGAGCTCCAACTGGGCACGTCGTCGCTGCTCAACCCGTGTTGCTGTTGTGTTGTTGAACTGTTGACTCTGCGACTGCGAGCTCAGCACTGACAGGTTGGTGGTGTTACCGTCCCATCTGTTCGGCCCCGGGGCCCCGCCGCCGTGCAGGTCACCTCTGCATTAATCTGACTAATTAGCCTAATGAGCCTGTTTCTTGGTGGGCCGACAAACGAGTGCGACCTGAACATGCAGGAACCAGACGGCTTCGCTTCGGTGGAACAGAGAACACAGATTTCCTGGGAGCTTCTGACCTACATACGGCGCAGACACACGCTCCTTATTTACACCGACACACGGAACAAATGTGATGACACACTGACTTTTTGTGTAAAATGAATGCTGTAGTTAATATAATCCATCACACAGAACAGAAAATAACCGGGTCTGTGTTCCCGCAGCATCTCGGAGCAGCAAATCAATCCTGACTGATCCAAAACTCTGAGTGACGCACCTTTAGTTTGACTCACGCAAAAGCATTTTCTCCGCTTACGTCGGAGGGCTTTGAAGAGATAAGCTCAAGAGAATGTTTCAATGGCAAGAAATACAAAACAAATTTCCATATGGCATTGAAAGCTATAACAAGAACCTCTGATAGAACCAATCCCCTAATCTGGCAAAATAACATTAAGCCTTTCTAGTAAAAGAAGATGCCAGAAAATCCAGATATGTACATTTATAGAGTACCAGCAATATTGATGCTGACATTAAGTCCTAGTGCGTCATCAGTGACACGTTTGGGAAAGCACTCTTTTGACTGCCGTAAATATGTCACGGTTTGCGCCAATATAGTGTCATTATGGTAATTTCATAGTGTCATTACGGTAATTTCATTCGGAATTATGTCACAGTTTGCACTATCGAAAAGAAAAAAAAAACGGATTCCTGGGGGGGTACGAATGAAATTACCGTAATGACACTACATTGTCTGTAACGCGCAATGATGCTGTGCTTTACAGCCAATATAGTGTCATTACGGTAATTTCATAGTGTCATTACGGTAATTTCATTCGTAATTATGTCATGGTTTGTGCTATTGGAAAAAAAACGAATGGATTCCTGGGGGGGTACGAATGAAATTACCGTAATGACACTATATAGGCTGTAAAGCACAACGACGCTGTGCTTTACAGCCAATATAGTGTCATTACGGTAATTTCATAGTGTCATTACGGTAATTTCATTCAGAATTATGTCACGGTTTGCACTATCGGGAAAAAAAAAAACGGATTCCTGGGGGGGTACAAATGAAATTACCGTAATGACACTATATGGGCTGTAAAGCACAACGACGCTGTACAGCCCATATAGTGTCATTACGGTAATTTAATTCGTACCCCCCCCAGGAATCAAATTACCGTAATGACACTATATGGGCTGTAAACGTTGTGCTTTACAGCCCATATAGTGTCATTAAGGTAATTTAATTCGTATAATTTTTTCAGAAGAAACTTTCAATATCTGGCAGTTATTTACAATGTACTGCCTATTATAAGAGTTACGGTAATTTTATGGTAATTTCATACAGCGGATTCCTGGGGGGGCATGAATGAAATTACCGTAATGACTGTAATGGCAATGTCATTGCGCTTTACAGGCAATATAGTGTCATTACGGTAATTTTACAGTTTCATTCGGGGCACGAATGAATGATATGGTGTCATTACGGTAATTTTATGAATGAAATTACCGTAATGACACTATATAGACTGTAAAGCACAACGTCATTGCGCTTTACAGCCAATGTAGTGTCATTACGGTAATTTCATTCGTACCCCCCCAGGAAGCTTGCGAAGCAGCCCCTTTGTTCCCAGGGATAACACACAGCGGCTCAGGTCTTAAAGGGTTAAAACTGAAACTTCTTGTAATTGCTAGGCTGTCATGATGGTTTCTAGTTAAGAGCGCAGAGTTCACACATACTTGTAGAGATAAGATGTTGACACAGCAGATGATATTGTGTACTGTGTCGCATTAGGTCATGTAGTCTGTGTTCTTTCCTACACCTCTGTCTCTTCCTACCTTTGTCTATTCGCCAATTCCATCACAAAGTCTGTCTCTGTTACACCAAACATTCTCACAAGTATTTTGTGAGGTGAGAGCTTCTCTAAATGTAATCTGATGTAGTTGTATTGAAGTTTGTTCCAGGGATTCATGTGACCACACATTCGGTCATGTCACTTATTATTGCTGTGTCTTCTCTGTTCCTCAGGGAGTGATTCTCACTCATCAGACTTGGGTAAGTCTCTGCTTTTGTTTGGTGACTACTGGTAGAGAATCATTTTTCGCTGTTATGTCTTATTGCACAAGACAAAAGGAAGCCATGAAACATCCCATATGCCACCAGAAATTTTAATCAAAACGCACTGCAGCACATGTTGTCAATTTTATTAAATTTATCTCCAGATTCTTGGCGGTCACGCAGTGCAACAGACGGCCTTAAGAATGGAGATGCCAGCAGCTCATCTCTTGCTGCCAAAGGCTTCCGCAGTGTCAGACCCAACCTTCAGGACAAAAAGTCACCCACCCAGGTAAAATATCGTACACACTAGTCTAATAGAGTTAGACATTTAGCATTTTTTTCAGTTTTAATGCTATTTGGACTTTAATTTAACCCTTTAAGTCCTCGTGCGTCATCGGCATTTGGGCAAACACACTTTTGAATACCATAAATATGTCACTGTTTGTGCTATCTGAAAAAAATCGGTTTCTGAAAGCTGAGGCGTTGCGCTTTATAGCCAATATGATGTCATTACAGTAATTTCATTCGTGCCCCCCCAGGAATCCACTGGATGAAATTACCGTAAAATTACCGTAATGACATTCGTGCCCCCCCAGGAATCCACTGGAAAATTACCGTAATGACACTATATTGGCTGTAAAGCGCAAAGACATTGCCATTCCGGTCAATACGGTAATTTCATTCGTGCCCCCCCAGGAATCCAATGGATGAAATTACCGTAAAATTACCATAACTCTTATAATAGGCAGTAAATCGTAAATAACTGCCAGATATTGAAAGTTTCTTCTGAAAAAATGGGCCCCAGCACTCACAGGACATTTTCTTACCTTTTTGTAATCAGAATAAGAAAAAAAGACCAGGTGGACATTTTGAGGCTCAGGTCTTAAAGGGAATAAAGCAGAATAAAGCCTTTCTTATATTACAGTGTGAGATTTCATAAAGACAAATAAGGTTGGACACACCTTTCTGTTTAAGCATCTTGACCATGTCCTCTCGAGGAACTGCCACATACTGATCGCTGTTACACGCCTGGACAAACAAAAAAACAGTCTTGAGTAGCAGGGTTAAAAGAAGCGTTTTCAAGAGCCATTAACCATCAAAGATAAGGAAAAACAGAAGGTTTCATTTTATATTTGTGCCACATTTGTACTTCTACCTTGAACAAGAACATATTAATTAAATGTCTTAATGGCAACAAGATTATGAGATAAGATGAATGACATGAATGAGATGAAAACTTCTTAGAATCCCAATTTTAGCATAACTTTAGTCAATCATCAACATTGAGATATTATGCAGACAAAAAAACTGACACCTCAATGTCATATCATGCACATGTATTTACCATGAAAATCTCTTTCCTGAACTTACAATTAATAACTAAATAATAGTGTTCCCCTGAAATATGTCTTTTCCACCAGAAGGCCGATATCTACATCTAATACGTTAGACAATAGTGATCAACTGATTAATCTGCAGGACGATTTAAAGCTTTATTTTTCATGCCTTTATTATTAGAGGACAGGACAGTGGATAGAGTTAGAAACGGTAGAGAGTGGGGAAGAACATGCGGTAAATGGCCAATGGTCGGACTCGAACCCAGCACAGCCGCTACGCCACTGCTAGGCTAATCGGGGCGCACCTGCAGGACGATTTAATGCAATTTTGAGATAATTTCCAGCTACGTTGGGTCAACTTGTATTAGTTACAGGGGCCGCAACACTAGACCTCAACACATTTACCAGACCAGCAGCAGGAGATGCTTCTATCTCCTGATAAATACTGCAGTTAAATGCACTAAAATTTCTTTTAATTGTTGCGGGGTTTTTTTTATTTTTAAATCGGCTTTATTTGTTTGACACATTGCTTTATTTAAAATTAGTGCACTGCAGACCGACTGTAGATCCACTAAAGCAAACTGAGACAATGAAGACACCAATGTTGAATAAACACTTGTTTGAGTTTAGCAATTGTGTCTCATTAATATTTAATATATCAGTTGACCACAATGAGACATACAACAGCCTATTAAAATATATAGACTATATAGATTGTGCAGTATTTAGTACATCTACTGTAACCAGACTTGACACAAAATGCTGACGACAACAGCGGTGCATCCTAATGACCTGATTATCAGCGTTAAATTCTTAATCTTCTGAATCACACAGCGACAATATGTATGAAAACCTCACCTTATTAATGCTATGGTAGCTACAGTAACCAGAGTTCACCTGTGCCAGGCGTGTTAAAGCAGGCTAGAGCAGGGCCTGCTTGACCCATTCACACCGATGGCAGGCAAACAGACATTTTTCCCAGGTTGTTGCTTTGGTGTGAAAGGGCACAAGTGTTAAGAGACGGATCAGATCAGTGTGTGAGTGTGTGTGTAGACGGCGTTTACGCCTCACTAATGTTCACATGTCCATGCTGTCCTGTCCTTCTCCATGGTAAAGGTCTCCCTGGAAGGACATTAGTGACCTCATGTTTGCCAGCCCCTAACGTGAACACACACACTTGTCTGTAAGCCATCCTGACAGCATGTCAGTGCTAAAAGCCTTGTCAATACACCTGAGCTCCACCCAGCAAACAGCATTCCACTTAGAGGTGGGCTGTAAATCAAACCACGCTCACAAGCAAGATCCTTGACTGGTTCACTTAAGGTTTGTCTCACTTTACCTGTGAAACATCAGGAGTCAATCAGGAGCATTAAGCACCCGACACAAAAGTATGTCTTCCCCTTTATGTGCACGTGAAGAGCAGTGTTTACCTCTGGGGTAACGGAGGTCAGGACAGGAGAAAGCAGCAAGAGACAGTGGAGGTGTGGGAATAGCAGAGGTGTAATCTCCTGTCCTGTCTGTGGGAATAAAACTCATGGCTCCCTCAGAACATGCTGTATTCTCATCCTTGTATTCTACTTCACACTCACACACAACAGGCAAACACACACTGAAATTAACCACACAGACAAAACACATTACACACTACACTGTGCATAAACCGCATACAAATGCACACAGCGCACACACATGGCTCACACATACGAGTGTGGCGGCAGCCAGGAAAACAGACCGAGCTATTTGCTCAGCTCAAAGTTTCCCAGAGTTGAGCAAGCCAGAACCTGCTCTGAACTCTCAAGGCTAAGCCACGGACAGGCAGGCACACACGCATACCATCTCCAACACACGCAACCTGGATGGAAATAATTCTATAATCAAAACAGCGAGCAACAAATGCAAAGATCCTGCAGAGATCCATTATACAGATAGGTTATGTAGTAAGAGAAACTATTTACATTTGCAGTGACACACATTATATTGATATGAACATATTTTTGAACAGATGGTGTTTTTGTTTCATTCTACTGCACTACCAAAACACTGACTTTTCAGGTATGCAGCTGTCACAGAGAGCATGACGCCAGTGTTAAGGCCAAGTCATGCTTTCTGTGTCTGCGTAATGAAAATGTCATCATCCACCCAAGTCTGCTTTTAGAGTCCACATCAGTTACATGCAGAAAGCACAGACTGGAACTTAAACTTTCTGCATCTGCAAGTCTGCATGATGTAAATTTCATAATCCCTCCAGGTCCAAAAGAGTCCATGAAGACCCCTCTGCAACCCAAAACGTGAGCCTAACAGGCTACATAGGCAGCAGCACTGCAATGCTCGGCAGTAGTGTGTATGCACAGAATACGTAGATATGACCTTCTTTGCATGTATGCAACAGAGTTTTCCAGGCAGTCTTATTCTGACTAGAAAAGTATTTTAACAACAATAACATGTGCATGTCCATTGGTGTCCACACTGGAGTAAAATCAAACCTTAAGAAGGACATAGCTCTGCAGTTTTTTCCTCTAAAGCTTTAGAGCCTTAGCTTCCTTCCACATCCATGTGTCAGCAAGAGTCCACAAGGGTGCCTGTAATGTAAATTTTGTCATGTACCCAAGTTCACGTAGTTCTGCATGGACTCCTCTGCGAGCAACCCAAAATTTGTGACCACGTGTGTCCACACTGCAAGCACGCCAACTGTGCTCGTGTCAGGAAAGCAAATGGTTATAAGGCCAAACTATGAGAGGACATTATTTAAAAAGTCCTGTGCTATGTCCGCCCGCTGTGCTCGGAACACGTCAGGAATAATCACATTGACACAGTACTTCAGCCCAATCTGCAACCAGCTGCTATATCATCTAAAAAGTGCAAAATCACATGGGGCCGCCGTTTAGCACATTGAGTTAAGGCGATACCACATGGGCTCAGTCCCCCAGCAGGGGTCATGAGTTTGAGTCCGGCTCAAGACCCTATGCAGCATGTCACTCTCATCTGTACCCCCAATTTCACTCTGTCTCTCTATCAATAAAAGAAAAACTCTCCCCCCACAAAAATAAGTAAAAGAAAAAAGAAAAAAAAAGTGCAAAATCACAGCCAGCCTTTCAGGTAGATCCACAGGAGCCCCTAGTGCTTTTCTGGGTTTGATTTAATGGAGCAATGTGACAGTTTGCATAACACATCAACACCTACGTATTGTTGTATCAACAGAACTGCATGCTCGTCCACGGTCACCTTCTAAAATCTGCATCCGTCATGCAGAAACCATGAACTGGCCTTTAAGAAGCACATAGCTATGTAGTCCTTGGAAGCTTCTAGTACAAAACAATGCAAAGTCAAACGTTGGCATGTTTGCACAGACTTCCTATCATGATTGAGGTCATCATGTAAATTCATTGCAGGCTGCAGGTTGGTCAGTCGCCCTGACATTTTGTAGAACTGATGCCTCCACACTGCCATCTTATTGACTGTTTTAAACATGTGCCTTTTGGTTGGAGGTCGCAAGTCACAAGATACCCCTATGGCAGACACTGAATGTCCTAACTAAATCGCAGTGAGCTGCAAAAATGCCAAATTCTATTTAAATACTGCCTTTTTCTTCAGACGTTTTGCAATTTAAAGCCACACGAGAACTTTATGCTCAAAAGGCCACCAAAAATTAAATCAGCAAACACAACGAAACATTTAAAAGAATTTTAATGTAATCCTGCAAAGTTTTCGGCCGTTGCTACATTGTGTTACTCTGCCTGTCCCTTTGTTCTTTCGGTTTTTCAGGGAACCTCCTGCATTCTCACACTCCGAACGCTCCTTGCCGTGACAACAAAGGCTATCTAAAGTGTGATACTGTGTTTCAAAGGATGGGAGGTGGTGGAAAAAAGAGGAGAGAAAGGGGGATAGTGGAGAGGAGGTAGGAAAGAGACGGGGGTGAGAGGGAGGGAGGGGATTTTTTTTCCCCTAACGTGCTCAAACACACACACATACAATCACACACACACACTGCGGTGGCTCAGTAGGCAGCTCCCATGGGAAAATCCTCAACCAATCTCAAAAGGCGGTGCTTTTAGGGCCGATGTAGGTCACATGGTTGGACCAGCCAATTGGGCAACAGTGATTTGATTCAAATTGCGGTAAGTCAGGTAAGGGGCAGCGTGGGAACCAGAGAGAAGCAGAGTGAGAAGGGAGAATGAACTGCACCATCGTTTCTCTTTGAAAAGGCGGTCTATCCGGCTTTATGCAAATTTCAAGTCCAAGTAAACGTTAAAAATACTTGAAAGTCCACCGTCCAAGGCTGCTGCGGTCTAAAACATATACACTGTGCATAAGAAAACAGCATTTTTTCCTCTAGAAACTACAGGTTTCCTTCCAAGGAACGCGTAACAAAACATTCAAACCAGAGATTCCTTGTTTGCTCACATCATTCCATGTGTGGGAACTTTTGCAGTCTTTGATTCCCTGCTGTAAAATTTTGTTGCCGCTGTAGGTTTTACTGTAAGTGGGGCGGCACGATGAACTGGAAATACTACTGTACCTCTGTAGAAATGATGAGTAAGGTGAAGCCAACAGGCCGAAAGCGTTGACATTTTCTGCTTTCCCACAGTATAAAGGTCACGCAAGGTGATTGGAATGCCTTTTCTCATATATGATGCAAACTGCAGGAAAGTGAGACTTTTTAGTATTCTTTGGCGAGACAGAAGAAGGGAGTGGACACATCTTAATTCAGTTAGCATTCCCTGACTGAAAAAGCTGGCATCATTTCAGTGTTAATCATTAAATCAGATTCTTATCTTCAAGTGAAAATTAAAGCCGGAGCACCAGTCGCCAGTTTGCAATGTGATACCAGTGAATGAAAAAGTGAGAGAAAGTCGCAAAATCTAACACTTTGATTGAATTATCATTTCTCTCAACTCATAAAATAGTTTCACTGTGCATACAAGGAAAAAAAAAACAGTCTGAACATTTCCTGCATGACACCATCGAACCGTGAAATGCAGGTAAGAAAATAAAGGTGCAGTTACACAAGTGCAGCGAATCCTCTCTTGGTTATTCTGTCAGTTCAGGTGAGCTGTAGAGATATTCTGCTCATCAGAATATGTTCAAAAAGTGGATTATTTAAAAGTAGAGGTTTTTGGAGCTGATGACAATTTTAGCCAGTAAACATATCAGCCAATATTGTCATATTTAAGAGGCAAAATAATGAGGCAATTGTTCATTAACTCCCCAGCGCTGTATTTCACAAAGTAGTAAGCAACTTAGAAAACCTGTTTGACTCTGCACCACTATTTTCTTTAAAGATAAATTTTTGGCCTTTTCATGCCTTTATTAGGCCCCATCCACACGAAAACGAACCCAGGCCTAAATGCACAAATAGTTCATCAAATCCGCGTATCATCCATGATCTGAAAACGATAATTTCTGAAACTAGGTCCCAGAGTGGAAAGATTTGAAAACGCGGCTTCATTTTTACGCTCTATCCGATCAATTTCTGAAACGCTTGCGTCATAGCTCCACCTCTCGATAAATGCGCATGTGCCAAACTCAGAAAATGAGTACAACAATAACGGCGTACAGTGTTGCGTGTGTACTGCTGAAGCTAGTCACCCTATTATCGCTATTACAGCAAAATATACTTCTTCTGCATTATCACCGTGTTCAAACAAATATGGAAAGCACAATACGCCACTTCATGTTCTATGTTTACATCGTATACAGATTTCTGTGCATGCCTAAAGTTTCTGCTTGTTTCGTTTTTGAAACTATAAGCGTTTTGGATTCGTGTGGACGGGGCCTTAGAGAGGACAGGACAGTGGATAGAGTCAGAAACGGGAGAGAGTGGGGAAGGACATGTGGTAAATGGCCAAGGTCGGACTCGAACCCGTCACAGCCACTACGCCTCTGCACGTGGGTCACGCGACATAAGCGCTAGGCTATCGGGGCGCTCATCTGCTCAGCTTTGACACAGACTCTGCTACATGTGCTGCAGAAAGCATTGTAAAAAAAAAAATGCAGTCAAAGCCGCTCTGCAGGACCTAAAGCATCTTTTTCTGACTTATGTTCCATAAAAGAAAGTTTTCATATCGGTGTACATCGAACAACACATACGTTGATACCGATATATCTGTGACAGGCTCATATCGGTCAATAATATCAGCCAGCTGATGTATATATTAGTCAGGTTCAGTAAGGAAATAAAGTGTATAATATCATGGACGGAGAGAAAAGGATTTCAGAAAACCATGAAAATATACACCTGCAGAAAAAAAGGTTACAAGCCCAAACATGCATGAAGTATGAATAAAAGTGTAAAAGTAAAATAAGAAAGTGTACAGCTTAGTAAAAGTGTTCTCATAACTTATTGCTTTACTAATATTCTTTAAAATGTGCAGCAGTTCATTAGCGCATCTTGTCACATTTTTTAAATAGTTGGGTAGATCCTTTCAAAATAAATTCTTCCTGTATTTACAGTACCTGAACACCTAGACTAAGGGTCACTTTTCGGCTGCTCCAGGAACATAAGGGAACTGCTGCAGTGACCTACTAAATGTACTTTCCCACAGTATCCTGAGGGTATCTGGCCAACATCTCAGCCCGACAGTCTGAGGTAATTACCGGCTCTGTTAACTAACCACTACCACCTGACAGCAACCTGAACTTGGACCACAGCAGAGCCTGTCTGGGCTTGACATCACACACACCTTCCTCTGACTCACCTCGCTCACACACACATGTGCATATACACACACACACACATACTGCACAGGCATGCAGAAGATGTAAAAACTCAGATGCAGCTCTCACACAAACACACACCCTTCCCTGACTCATGTTGCACCCACTCATTTCACCTGCATGAAGCACAAATTATAGACGCACTACATCTTCCCTGGTTTTCCCAGGAATACAAATCACGGAACAGGACATGACTGTACGATCCTGCTATGACGGTATCTTGAGCATACAAAACAACATGGATATCTGTAAGCACAGGACAGAAACTGCAAATCCAATTTCCTTGTTCTGTATCTTAAACCTTCTGAATCGAGTTGCTTTATTTTTCCCAACACTGATCCATGCTCTCTTCTAAGTCACTTTTTTTAAGGGATTCGTTCACACTGCTATGTTTTAATTTTAAAACGCATAACTTCTGCTGCAATTTATCGTCCCATCCACAGTACTCTGGCGTTTTAGGATCCGTCTTGGAAACGCTGCTGCTCCCGTTTTAGTTTGAAAACTCCAGGGTTGCATTTTAGTCTTTCCGATTGAGCCTTACTGTCGCTACATTTGTCACCTGATCCATTACGCTCTTATCATGTATCATCATCGGACACTGAGCTAAAAGGCTCATCTGGGCGAGACGAGTATTAGTGTGGATGTAGCCTGAGGGTTTAGGGCTATAAACTCCATCCACCACCATCCATTTATTTATGGTCAGTATGGCCGTCTGTGTATTTCACTGTATATTTTTCAGTAAAAACAATTTATTCTTTCATTTCTTCTCATTTAAATTAATCATGTTCTAAATATATCAGATGCAGCATCTACAGTACGCCTGAAAATCATAGAAGACTCTTATGACTTGTACATGTGTTTTTGAACTCTTTACACTACTTGCTTCTATATTTTTTAAGGTGTTATATATTTGTTATTAAAGTTTATCAGTTTTGACTTCGTTAAAAGGTACATTTGTGTATGTATGCTGTAGTTTCCTATTTAGATTTGACAGTTAACAAACTATCATTAGCTTCTGTTAAAGTTGATGTGTAGTGCAGGTCTATTACATTCATGGAAAATGTGATATATTGAACATGTCATCGCATCTTTAACAATAACTGACTGCATTCTATTATTTGAGTTGTAATAAATCATCAGTAGCTCCACAAGATGAGGCACCACTGGGACTTTAATTGCCGTTTCTCACAATATGTAGAGAAATGGTTTTAATTTTCTGCATTGCTGGTTAAGTCCCTCTCCCTGATTCTGTTTAACTCTTGCTCAATCTTGTTTCTTTCTCTTGTCAACTTTGTTTTCCACTTTCGACCATTTTCTCACCCTCCACTTGGCCTCAGCATTTCTGCCTTTTCTTCCCTCCCTCCTTTGCTCCCTTAGTCCGTCTTTATTGGTGCTCACTAAAAGGGGTAATGAAGAAGATAATAGTCTAGAGTCTAGCAGATAACAGTCTCGCCGTCACACAAATAGCACTAATGCTTTCCCTTGGCTTGGCACAGTCAGTTCATTCTGTTTTTTACACACTCAACCTTCAACCTCAACCTCTATCTCTGCCTCTCTCTCCAGCTGAACCGATGCCTTCGCTCGTCTACGTCTTGCTCGGAGCTCCGTCTACCCCCTTCCAGCGTTTTCTTCAATTTCCCCTCTCTCCTTTTCTCCGGTCGTCTCTCACCTCTAACCTCTTTCTTTCTCTCTTTCCCCAAGTACTCCTTTTTTTCTCTCTCTTCAGACGCCAGATAGCTGGGGCCAGTCTAAGCCAAACAGCTCAAGAAAACAACGAGCTGAAAAGGTCCGTTGACAATGCTGCTCGCTGGGCAATGGGGTTTTGAAGGGGGATAAAAACAGCTCATCTTAAAAACGTAAAAAGTTGGATTAAACCAGCAGCAAGCCTCTATTGATATGTTGCTTTTTTTTTATTAGGGCTTAAAATGAAAACAATCAGGCTAAACATTTTAAGTTAGAGGGGCGATGAAATAGGTGGTGCATGACATAAAACATTGCCCCTTCTAAATTTTTAATATTGGTTAACTACTAAATCAGCAAACTGTTTCCAAACTAAAGCTCTGGAACGATCTGCCCGAGGACATCAGGTCGACCAATGTCTTTTAAATCCCTTTTTAAACATACTTCTACCATGAAGCTTTTCCTGATTTTTCACGAGTTTAAATTTACTCAAACTGTGTTTTATTTTATTTATCATATCTTTTTACCCTCCTACCCTGCATTGTTTTTTTTGTTTTTTTTTTACATAAATCTGTTTTTAAACTTTCATTTGCTGCCAATGTGAAGCACATATGTTACAAGGTTACAATTTCATTTAGCAGACACTTTTATCCAAAGCGACGTATATAGGTAGGTAGGCGGGGCATTAAGGACCTTGCCTAAGGGTCCTCACTGGATACCTGCACCCTGACCGGGATTTGAACCACCGATCTCCCATGCCAAGGTCTGGGGTGTTAGTCACTGAGCTATCCAGCTACATATGCATTGAAAAGTGTTATATAAATAAAGTTTATTAAAACAAGCAGTTCATTAGTCCATCAACAGAAAATTATTGTGCAAACAATTTTGAAAATTGGTTAATTGTTTAGGTGAATGTCAAAAATGGACTGGTTGTAGATCCTCATATGTAAATATCTGCAGATTTTCTATATTTTAAATCAACATCTTTGGACTTTAAACAGTTAAAATTAGATACAAAGCTCTTGTTTGTGGGAAAATGTGACTGACGTTTTTTCATTAAGTAATAATTAAAATAGTGGGCAGTTGCAGCCCCACTCCCAACATACTGTTCAAGTATTTACAGTGACTTTTATAATAAGGAAAAGAGCCATAATACGCCAATCTATGAGAATATGCCAATATAAGGATACTAGTTCTGTAAATTCTCTCACTGATATACTATTACAAAACCGACAGCAAATGTGAAAGCAGAAATTCTAAGTTAAGTTTAAAAAGTAAGAAAAACACGAACTCTCAAAAAAAAAAAATAAAAAAATAAAAAATCACATTATACAATAACTTTAGCCAACAGTATGTCTAGTAGATGATAAGTGAAAAGTTGTAGTTGATGCATTTCATTCATCTTACTTTTCTCTGCCTGTTTTCCCTTTGATTGTTGCACAACTGCTGAGGAGACAAATGGTGGGTTTTGTGGTTCTGTCATACGGGCAATAAAGACAACTGCTTCTCTCAAACATAGAGCATCCGTGCAATTTGTCTTCTTGCGACAGACCCTTTGCTCCAAATGCTTTTCAGCCCCATTTGCCTGCGCAGTGTGACGTTTACATGCGCGCTTACACACCAAAACCGTCGAAATACACATTTTTCCCATGCCTTCAGTGCACCCATTCAACCCGACATTACGACATCCACAGCTTTCCTCGACATGCGCTAACAGTTCTCAAACTGTCACTACACCCACACACTCAAACTGAAATTCCACCCACTGAATCCATCAACCTGAGCCGTGTCTGCGCGTGCACACACATACGCCGTCATGGGAGAGCCACCGGCAGATTCCTGTACTCAACGTTTATCACTGCGGCTGCATATTTGACCCTTCCAGCCCCCTCCCGCTCCTCGCCGCTTCTCTCACTTTTCCTTTTTTTTCTAATCTCTTCCTGATGTAGAGGCACGCAGGGAATGTTATTGTAATGCAGAGTGATTCATCCAGGACTGTAAATATTGACAGTGGTGGCTGCTGCTGGTCTGGTCTGTTCTCTCCTCAAGAGCTGTGAGGGAACGGAGAGGAAACCAGGATCCCACGTGGCTTTTTGACAGACAAGGTGTCAACGCCGGAGTGGGGAACCAGCAAATGATTTTACACGTCCGCCGGTTTGGGAGTCGAACGCTTGCATAACCAGATGTTGGAGTTTCTTAGCAACAAACACACGGCGGTGGATCATGTAGTGTCACAACAGGGTTTAAGAGAAACCCACAAAGTTAGACGACAGTGAAACATTAGGATAATCTGCGGTGGAGACTCACACGCTGCCTCTAACAGAATCGGTCGGAAAATCTACCAAACATACTGACACATATATTACTTCATTGTTTGTGCTTCGCTGTTAAGCCAAGCGCTGCTTTTGGAGGGGGTTTTAAGGTCTTTGCTAGTCTTACAAATTAACATGGTCTCTCATTTCTGTGCAATCTGACGGATAAGTGAGTCAGATCCTTTTATGTGGGCTTATATTGCACAATCTGGTAAATAATTACTTCAGATGCAGCACAAGCAGTATTATGTGCAGTTTTTCACATCTGTATGAAGGTCTGCAAGGGTCCGTGTGAAGCAGATTTCATCATATTCCCATTAGGCATTGTTATATAATCGCCTGATTGCAATTATTTGAGCTGACCGCATAATCGTTTCCATTCACCTGTAAAAACAGCTTGATGAAAAATGTCATATTTTAATCACTGTTTCCATGTTGTTTTCCACCATTTGCACCCTGTTCTTCTGCCATGGTTTAATGCCACCAAGTGTTTATCCGAGGTGCTCAACTTGTATTATTTGTTGTTAAAATCAATTAATAATCTAATAATAATAATAATAATCTAATAATCTAACCTTTATTGATCCCCTTGGGGAAATTCCTTTTCTGCATTGACCCATCCTATTCATAGTTAACCTTAACTATATATACTAGGAGCAGTGGGCTGCTGCGGTGCAGCGCCCGGGGAGCAGTCAGGGGTTAAGGGCCTTGCTCAAGGGCCCACAGTGGTGGTGACTGGGACAAGTGGTCGCTCTCACTTTCCAACCTCAACCTCTTACCAGTCCGGGGACTCGAACCGGCGACCCACCAGTTACAAGTTCGCTTCACAAACCACTAGGCCACCACTGCCCCCCCAGTTATCAGAATTAATCAGTTATTGTTATAAATAACATTTTTTTCCATTTCAGATGCCAATCTTCAATCTATTACAGAACTTTGTATTGGGTACTGTTAGCATTACGAACTGGTAATAAGCTTTCCTCTAATATTGATATGATTAAAGCCATATATTATATTATATTCAATGTATTGTTTTCATCATAATTCAAAATTAAATACTGGCTTGTATTGAAGGCGTAAAAGGTCAAATAAAACCATGTACTCCAGAGATAACACAGTAAGATCACACATATGTTATGAACATGCAATACCACTGACAGTAACAGATATTTGTCTTCCACAAGGAGACATTTAGGTTGTACGTTTCTCAGATTCAGCTGTCTAAGTATGTGTTGAGGGCTGACATGCATGAAAATGTCTTTGAGCCCCGTGTCAAAACTTTCTAGCGCTTACACTAACGGTGACTATTTTTCTGATTCCCGATCTTCTAAAATGCTCCCATTACAACTGGCTGCCATGTACTTTTGATAGTGATTTTGATATTTACTGATTTTTTCTCCCTAGGTATGTTTGAAATTGTAACATAATACCTGGTTAAGAGCTGCAAATACTTTGTGGTAAAAACTCAATAAATTGACAATCGAATGATGAATCTTGTGGCACCCTCGGCGTGTGCTTAAGACATTTCAGGGTGCAGTGGCATCCACTTTAGAGACCCTTGACTTTGGACCTGTTATACTCTCTGCATAGTTGTTCTTAATATGCTACTTCCTAGTCGGCTTGAAAGGACGCATTCCACACATGTGCAGTAGATCATGTCTGTGTATTCCAGTATATGTGCAGTTGGTGCCTTGTAGTGTAGAGTAGACCCTCGCATACTCACTGATGAAGAAATTGTAACACTTGCCTTGAGACCTATTAATGCAATAATCTGTGCAACGCTAATTTTGTAATTTACAAGTTTGTGAGGGTTTAAATTGACCCCTCTGCGAAAGTCTGTGTACAGCCCAAAATGTGTGATTGCACTGCAGGAGCATCAGCTGCACATGTGCCAGGAAAACAAATGGTGCCCAAAACAAATGAGAGACTGAGAGGAAATTCTCCATCATTCACATTTTTTAATCATCATTAAAAGGATTGTAATGTAAGTAGTCGCTGACGGACTTTGCTTTGTGTTGTACGCGTTTTTTTTGACGATGTCCAACAACAGTAGGAAGTTCTAAATTCTTCAGAAATCCTGTGCTATTTTTGCCCACTGTGCTCGGTACACCTAAGACCGATAACACCGACAAAGTGCTGCAGCCCAGTTGGTGACTCGCTGCTACATCCTGTAAAAAGCACACCAGCCACCACCAGCCTTTCAGAAACATTCACGGCAGCTCAGCTTTTCTGTATTCAATATGAGGGTCAATGTGACTGTCTGCATAATAGACCAATGCGTACCCACTGTAGTATAAACAAAGCTGCATGCGCCCTTTAAAGTCTGCATTGATCAGTGTACAGGGATGTAGAAACTATAAATCGACCTTTAGAGTATCATTCAGTAGCAGAAACTGTGACACTGCTCAAGGTGCTCATTCACAACTAGAGTTTTGCACACAAATTATTCAACGGCTGCCAAAAACAACGACCAACTTAATAGCCCACTAATGTTTGTTTGACCTATCTTTCATCTGTAATACATTTAACGTGAACTGGATTTTTTTCCTACAAAAAACAAGCAAATGCTCAGATTCCACAACCCAAAATATTTCATTTTGATAGATACCTAAACTGACCAGTAAATGGATCCAAGAATAAAACATATGACATGCACACTCTCAAAAACCTGGTGTATAGTGGAAAAAAGAGTAAGAAACAGGTCTTCTTGTGTGATTTTTTTTTTGGGATCAGCATTGACCCACTGGTCCATGAGACTATGGAGTGAGATGCTGAGCAAGATAATAACATCATTACTCTTCAAACTCTTATCAAACCACTACTGAGCTTGTGGATCAACAGACAGGCCGACACATCTATGCCTCTCTGACTCATCCTACATATTATCAGGAAACACACAGCTCAGAGTGACCAGGCTATGGGAGGGTGAGATAAGGGCAAATAAAAGAGGAAAAGGGCTCAGGGTTAAGTGGCAATAATGATACAGGATAAGACACCAGTCTGTGTGAGCGTGAATTCAAACTCACTTCAAAGCGTCTCTGGGAGCCTTGTTCATGTCAACAGGAGACGCAGGAGAGACTCGCAGCATTAGAGAGGCAGAGAGGTAGAGGGGGAGGTTAAAAAAAGAGGGTGTGGGGGTAAAAAGGAAGCGGTACACGATGGTGAACAAAGGCTGAAGGGAAAGAGAGGACCGAGGTGGAGGAGGGTAAGGAAGGGTTAAGCAGAAGTGGGTCGGAGGTGAGAGGTTGGGGTATTTGGGCAGAGGAGGGGGGGAGGGGACTCACGGTGAAGGGGTTCACCTCTAATGTGAAAGCAGTGAGGTAAAACCGAGAGAAAGGACGATGGAGAGAGTTCCTGTGTCATACAGCCTCTTTAATTCCACCCTTCCTTCCCTGCCTCCCCTCCTCTCCTGCGTCCCCTTCCCTCCCGCCAGTGCTGCACCCTCTCTGCGACCGGCCCCAGCAAATTCCCTAGGGCCAGGGGCAGTCCCCTTTCAGTCTCCAGTGACACAGTAATTAGAAGTGTGGGAACTGAATCCGTCCCTCTTTCTGAGCCC
>OMNN01083195.1:0-34094 GCA_900302755.1 Chromis chromis | reverse complement strand
ACACACACACACACACATACACACACACACACACACACACACACACACACACACACACACACACATACACACACACACACACACACACACACACACACACACGAACACACACGCACACACACGCACAGACACGCACACACACGCACACACACGCACACACTTGTCTATTGATATCTGTCCGGAGCCTGGCTGCTTGCCTCCCCCCACTCTCTGCCGACTCAGGTTCATGACCTGTTGTGTAACTCTGCTCCTCAACCATTGTGGTAGACATGAGACATAATTGCATCTAAAACTGGTGTTATTTTTTACTTTTCCTTACAAAATAAACAATCATTACTCTTATATAAACCATCTGACACTGTGCAGTAAGTGGGAATAGCTACTTATTCGCCAGTAGCAGAAGTGTAGGAATCATTCTGTGGTGGACAAAAGTGACAACATCACAATCAAGAAGCCCGTGTCCGAAACTTTACTTTTGCAATATTAATTATAATCTTGCAGTATTATTTCCAATCTGCAAAAATTATTTTAATATAGATTTATTTTTTTAAAAAAAGGAATAATAACAAATATTCCTATCCTTTCATCAGTAAATGAACTCCCTCTTTCATATTTTGTTTTAATGCATTAAAGATATCACACTGGTGGCAGGGCTTCCCATTGTTCGTAGCTAGTTTAATAAGACTTCTATAATAAGCTTTTTCAGAAAAAAAAGTTGGACACAGCAAGGCACAGGCGAGGTAGGAGGAGGTGGAGGAAGAGATATTTCCTGTTTCTAGTTAGATAAGTTATCATTTGGCTAAAAACAAAAAAGGCAGAATTAAGCTTTTTTTTGGTCAGCAACACAGACAGCGGATTTGGTCCGATTATTATCTGGGGTTTTGTGTAATTAGATTTTCTAGGTGAACTTTTCCCCTCAACAGCACCTGCATCACGTATCCTCTTTGGTCATCCAAATTACAATTCAATAAAAGTATTATTAAAAACTAAAATGGGTATTAATAACCCTTAAGATGTTGTGGAAATTCTACAAAAGGTAAATTAACACCAGATGTTTTTATTTCAATAAACCATACGTACACGTACGAGCCATCCTAAGACAAGAGCCATATACACCGATCAGCCACAACATCATGACCACTGACAGGTGAAGTGAATAACATTGATCATATTGGTACTATGTGGTGTTCTGCTGGAAAACTTCAACAGGATGCAGTGGAAAGTGTTTGATTGACAGAGGCCCCACTGCACAAGCCAGAGTACCCAAAGGATCCACTGCCCTGGTCCTGGTGCCAGACCCCATAGGACACCCTGAGAGGTCCTCTTGTCCATGCCCAATGGTTCAGAGCATTTTTGAGCACATAAGGGGGACTAACACAATATTAGGCAGGTGGTCATAATGTTATGCCTGATTGGTGTATATATAAAGTCATACTCAGTCTCAAGTTTGTCTCTCATTAATCTCCCATCAGAGGAAAAAACGTGGGAGCAAGTCTCTCATGGTTTTGCTTAACTGTCCCACTAAGGAGGTGCTTCAAGGCCATCACAGAATAATTTTTGTCGACCTTCAAGTCACAAGATAAGAACACCTGTGGACTCCAAGGTGCAGGGTTAAGCTGGTCACCTGATAAAAAGAAAAAAATGGAACCCACTTTCACATGAGGGAGCACACCGTTAATATATATGTTTATGCATTTATATACTGTACATTGTCTTTACAAGTGTATGTAAACATCTGTTCACAACTGTATATATACTAGTACGTTAATATATATGCAAAAGAATAATACACCTGAATAAATTATGGCATTTAATTTATATAGGATAACCAATGTCACCTCCAGATGGTAGCTAAAACTGGCAACCCTGGTGTAGATCAGTGGCTCCTAAATGTCTTTGTCACAAGGCGCACCATTTATAAAAACTCAAACATTGCCAAGGCACACAGTTTGAGAACCACAGGTCCAGCTGTCCTGCAGTGACTGATAATAATGTGAAACATGGGGAAGGCATAGACAGAAAGTCGAATGACCTCACTTTGTCAGTTACACAATGCCTCTCAAGTTATATTCATTTTATCCAGGCATGATTTAAATAATGGTGCAATTATCAGGTTTAAAACCAAAGATTTCTTAGCTTGACTAAGAACCAAATGTTTCAAGATGCTAACAGCACTTCTGGGGCTGAGTATGATTATAGCTACTCATCATACTGTAAGGAAGTTTTAAGTTCAGCTTTGCATAGTATTTCAAGAATTTGTGGAGAATTCTAAATGTTTAATTTTAATACACAGTAAGTAAGTTAACAAGTTACACTATTTCTCTCAGAAATTGAGCAGAATGATCAGACTAAAAATCGGAACCACCCAAGCAAAGCGCTAGAACCCCTAAGTTGCAGTCGAAACTGGAGGATCTAGAAACCCCCTTGTTGCCATGGCATCAAAAACACTCACTTCCGGGGTAGTGAGCCAATCAGAATCATCTACTACAACCGGAAATGCACGCTTGAAAACGAAGGAGGTCTCCGTGAAGGAAGCGTGGAAAAAGAGGTAATGTTTAGTTTTTGCTCAGTTTTACTTCTCTGTGTGATGAAATTATTCGGATACTAACTGAGTTAAACGTAAATTAGCTGGAAAAAGATAACGTCTCATTTACTTCCGCTAAAAGAAAAGCAGAACCGAGCAGTTTTACACGGTTACTAGATGCATCACCTACGTGACCGTTAAACCAACCAGCAGGTGTAAAGCTAAAGTTAGATTATTTCAACTAACTTCACGGCTTTTGTGTGTTATTAGCATTCGCAGAGGTTTTGAAGTGCAGCCCGAACAGTGTGTGTGAAATGGAGAGTAATAGAGTGTATATTAGAAAGTATATCTGCTTGTATCTTTAATGTAGCAGCAGGTTTAGCATGTCTAGGTCTACTTAAAACTTGTCTAGAATAAGTCCATTAGTAGTATCTGCAGCACACATAACCTGTGTGTACTAGTACCATTTGTTGATTCATTTTCTGTCTGTTTGCTTGATTAATCAAATCATAGTTTGTTTTCTAAAATGTCAGAAAACAGTGATCATACGAGGTCAGCCCTGTGTTCCCACAACCCAATGGTCCCACAGCCCTGTGTTCCCACATTTTTAAGATGTTTTTTTCACTGAAAATTTTGAAAATTAGGCTCTATGTTCCCACATATCTCACATTTCTAAGACCCCGTTTACACAAAGGGAAAATGCAGATATTTCCACACAGTTTGGCCTCTCATTTACATGAAAACCCTGTTTTTATCTTAAGAAAATGATTATTTCTCAAAAAAAATCTTAGAAATGTGGGAATATAGGGATGTGGGAACATAGGCACGCTCCCGATCATGCAGTCAAACACAGCTCCCAGGTTTTTGTCCGACCAACAGTCTAAAACTTAAAGATACTCAGTTTACAATGATATGAAATGAAGAATAACAGCAAATCCTCACACTAAAAATATTAGATTTTATCCAGCAGAATGACTACAACTGTTAATCAAATAGTTGTCTGTTAATAATTCCAGCACTTTCTAATTAAATAATATATCTATTTTGTTCTTCATAAAAAGCACTCTTTTTGTTGATTTCCTGTGGTACACCTCGTGCAGCTAGACAATTGTTTTCTTAGATAAGATCAGCCAGCATCAGCCAGTGAGCATGGACCTCTTGGTGAGTCTGTTGGAACCGTTGGGGATCTCCCCTAATGGACAGGACTCGTGTTTTGCTCTTACATAACACAAGATATAGTGAGGATTCCCCGACACGCATAAGGCCTCTGACCGGCCTGGCTGGCCTCCCCCATGCTGTGTTAGTATTCTGTGTCGTTGGAAATTGAAGCCGGGTGCTTGCATGGATGATGACAAGCTGTCTTCTGACTGAAAATAAATTTTAGCGCCACATATTCACAGGCTCTTCTCATTTTCATTTCCCACAGTGCATGTGCGCACAATGACACAAACATGTTTAATCATTTAGTCACTGATATTACTCAAACTGCCCATGTAGTCACATACTCATGATGAACAATGATTTAATCAATTATTAGTTTTGACTGTTACATAGTTTGGAATGTCAGGTTGGGGCCTCAGCATAAATCCTGTCTAATAGTATCTGCACAACTGTATATAGTTGTTATGCTAAGAAAATCAAGCTTTTCTGGTACACCCCAGCTCATTTATCAAATAAGTCTTGGGAAAAGTGGATTGTGTCCATCTGACTTCAATAAAAAGCCTATGCAGCATCAGCTGTGTCTTCTGTTGCCAAATGGTGATGAAGCGAATGCTGGGCTGCTACGCCTACAACAGATTTGTTTTGCAGCGAAACAGATGGAACAAGCTACTGAAGGTTGCTCCGTGTCCCCTGAGAGCAGAACACTGTAAAATGCTTTTCTAAACACTATCATGACAGTGAGTGAGGGATGAACAGCACATGCAACAGTAGGATTATTTTAAAGTTATTTGATAACCAACCTGCTGTAACTTGTTTCAAGTGACATAAGTACGGTGGCCCAAAAGCCACAACGGAAATGCAAAGGCCACAACGAAAGTTAACCCACAACGGAAGTGCGCAGCGGTCAGAAGAACAGGCTTTGTTTCCAGGGGGACAATATTTTCTGACGGACTATTTTGATTATGGGAGAGTTTATTGAGACGTAAGTAAAACACGGTGACTAACATTGCTGATTGGTGAAAACACATAACAACATTCATCACAATCATCGAGCAGCAGCGTTTTCTTCCGACCGCTGCGCACTTCCGTTGTGGCCTTTGCATTTGTGTTGTGGCTTTTGCGGTTGTGTTGTGGCTTTTGCAGTTGCATTGACCCTTCTGGGCCACCATACTTTTGGGTTGTGTTGTGGCTTTTGGGTTGTGTTGTGGCTTTTGCGGTTGTGTTGTTGCTTTTGCTGTTGTGTTGTGGCTTTTGCAGTTGCGTTGACCCTTCTGGGCCACCATACTTTTGGGTTGTGTTGTGGCTTTTGCTGTTGTGTTGTGTCTTTTGGATTGTGTTGTGGCTTTTGCTGTTGTTTTGGCTTTTGCGGTTGTGTTGTAGCTTTTGCTGTAGCGCTGTGGCTTTTGCAGTTGCGTTGACCCTTCTGGGCCACCATACTTTTGGGTTGTGTTGTGGCTTTTGCAGTTGTGCTGTGGCTTTTAGGTTGTGGTGTGGCTTTTGCAGTTGTATTGACCCTTCTGGACCACCATACTTTTGGGTTGTGTTGTGGCTTTTGCTGTTGTGTTTTGGCTTTTGCAGTTGCGTTGACCCTTCTGGGCCACCATACTTTTGGGTTGTGTTGTGGCTTTTGCAGTTGTGCTGTGGCTTTTAGGTTGTGTTGTGGCTTTTGCAGTTGTATTGACCCTTCTGGGCCACCATACTTTTGGGTTGTGTTGTGGCTTTTGCTGTTGTGTTTTGGCTTTTGCTGTTGCGATGTGGCTTTTGCAGTTGCGTTGACCCTTCTGGGCCACCGTACATAACCGATGAGGCCACATGCAGAGGTGGGGAGTAGCAGGTTTAACAGACTTTAAGAAATAAAGTCAAACTGCTGACAATATGTTTGTTATGTTGAGGAGGCTGATGGCAGTTCATGAAAACTGACAGACCAAGGAAAACCTTACTCTATAAAGTGTTGAATAAATCCCACGATGAAGGATGGACTAGTTGTTGTAAAAAGGTCATAATTTAGTGAAATGATACTTCCTAATGGGCTGGGTCCCGTTAATATACCTGCTAGGTTGTTTGCTACAAGGCTACCTTTTTGGAACGTCATATTCATGCTCTGATAACAAAAAGCACAGCCGCCCGGTACTTGCTTGGCACACCACACGTTGTATGTACTTTTAACAAAGGCATTTATGTATTTGCATAACAAGTCAAAGAGCCTAACTCTCCTAAGTGCCAGTTTCACAAATCATCAGAGGCATTTCAGCAGGTCTTGTTATTGTGGTGCCACCTATTATTCAGTTAGTCCAACTCTTGAGCCATAGCATCTCTTTCACTGATCCCTTAAAGGCACGCAGCTTCTTGCAGCCAATCATTCAGCCCCTGTTAATCTTGCAAACCTCTGATGTGGGAGCTCTTGTTACATGTATTCATACCCACTGCCATGTTTGCTGGCACAGTGCTAACTGGGATTTAGAGACTTTTACTGGGAGCTTTAAACAAGGCAGGTCTGTGTTTCATGTATATGTATGTGTACATTGTTACAGAGTGCATGGCAATAAAGACTCTTGAATCTTGTGAGCTGATTTACTTTTTAGGGCGTTTCTGTGTTCACACGTAGAGTCACATATGTCCACTTTGTGTTGTCACATGTTCACATACCCTTTCCTTTGCACTCAGGCAGGTGATGCCACAATGAGAGTAACTGGGCCAGCAAGCTAAGTGACAAAAATATTCTTTAATGAACAGGGTCATAGAGTAACAAGTGTCAGATGTGATGGCAAACCTTGGAATAATTGCCCTAATGGCTCAGTCTGTGTGTTTATATTAAGGAATGTGGTTGTTATAATAAAGCTTGGTCTATAACTCTACACCAGTATAGCAGGGCTTCCCTCTGAGAGCTAAATGCAGGAAGAACTAGACGCTTGATACTGGATATGGACAAGGACTATATCAGGGTTGTGTTGTGGAGAGAAAGCAACACCATGCTGCTGCCTGAGGCCCAAGTATCAAAGAATGGCTCAGGCCTGGAGCCAGCAGTGCTTCTTTGACCTTCCTGAATAATTCAGATGCTAACCCTGCGCCAACAGGGCTATCATTCCTCTTCATGGCTGGGACTTACCAGTCAGTCACCATCTTTCAGTCATGGAACGTATGACGAGCTTTAATCCTGAGACTGTATATGATAATCTCCCCACCAGCTTAATTTTTCTGCGTAGCTGCCACGAGCCCAGTTTGAAATGAGCAGCCTGGTTCTGTGAGGTTCAGCATCGGGGTAGATTACTAACATATGCCAGGGAAACCAGTTGGACAGAAAAGGAGAGCGAGGTATTTGTCATTGAGAGGACAACGAGCACGAAGCCGTTCCATTCGATGAGTTGCCGACCTGCTCTGAGTGACTGTGGCATAGTCCTGGGCTTTTGCCAGCTACATTCCTCCTTCCACCTCGCTCCCTGTAGCTCATATCCTACCTTTCAGGCAGACTCTCATTAAGTGCCCTTTTGTTGAGGGATTACTGAGTTTATATTTAACCTCTGTTCTCACTATCACTGGACTGTCGAAGCGGCTGCTGCCAGTGCCAGCTGTTTTCATGTGGCGTCTGACCAGTGTCTCCACACATTTTGAGCCTCTGTCTCGCATCTCTCTGTTCCAAGGACTGTTCTCCCTCTTGATAATTCAGAGGCCCTTGTCCGTCCAGTCTCTCTTTTATCTGGTTTTGCCAATGAACGACTTAGTTTCTCCCAGTAAGAGTCTCCAGCTGCAGGACCTGAACATCAAGAAAATTACCATCAGATTTCCCATGATTGTCTTGCATCTGATTTGTCAGACAGTTTTTTCTGTGTCATCTGTCTTCCTGAATGCATAACATATACAAACATGCAGCTTTCATTTCTTGTCTGACCGAATTTATGTGTGTGTGCGTGATGGTTTGAGGAACATACTGTGCTCATCCTACTGGCCATGAGAGAGTCAGACAGAGCAACTGGTTTGACTTTTAATTTGTCCCTGACTCATTCCGAGTGCAGTTGTGGGATTTGGCCTCGGGAGAAATGCACTTTAGTAACTCCTTCATGGCAAAAACACTGTAATGGTAGAAGAGGTCAGTGACATGGAAACAACGGTTTCTATTTTTGGGGTTTGGTTTGGACCTGTGTGCGCGTGTGACCCTGAGGTATTATTTTCTTAGCAGCATATGCACATATACAAGACGTCATAAAACTGAGCGTTCGGGCGCCCCGATAGCCTAACGGTTATATCGCGTGACCCAAGTGCTAAGGCATAGCGGCTGTCCTGGGTTCGATTCCGACCTCGGGCATATACCGCATGTCCTTCCCCACTCTCCCGTTTCCGACTCTATCCACTGTCCTATCGAATAAAGGCATAAAAGGCCAAAAAAAATCTTTAAAAATAATCTGAGCGTTCATGTATTTCTTTGGGATTTGCAGGTAGAGGTAGGCAAACCAGGCCAAAGGTATTTTAGCATCAGGTAGGCAAGGACATTTGTAAACTATCACTTGTCTACAATCACATTCTAAAAATAACTTCGATACCTGTTCTTTGATTTCCACCCTAAGCGTCTCAATCTCCTCTCTCAGGCTCCTTCTCTCCTCCTCTATCTGACTCTGTTTCAGGTGCGGTGTTACAAAGTCAGGTCATGTCAGTGTTACGTGAGCATGTTTTGGACTTAGGGGTACAGACATCCCAGATCAGATATTTAGGCTACTGTGTACTAGGCATAGCTGTAAATGTAAATGTCTTCACCCGGAGGGTAAAAATGACCTGGTCCTTTATGGTCCAGTATATTGTAACTAAACACCAGGAGCAGGACACGTCCCTCTAGATGCCCAGTTATTCACCTGGCTCCGAGTGGAAATAAGAGGGGGCCAGATATTGTATTATGATTTGGACACAAAGTTGGTATGCCCTGTTTTAAGACTGTTATAAAAGCCCTAAAAGGAAGTCAACAGAGGAATAGGCTGAGCCTGATTTAGAAGTGTTATATGAAATGTGACCTATCAAAATTTCTCCAGCATGTCTGTGCTTCATAACATATATGTTATATCATAGCAGAGACGTTATGACAACAGTAATTCTGTGTTCAGTGGCTCCACCAAAGGACTCCAGTCTGCTCCTTGTACATACGGCTTGTGCTCTTCTGCACAAGCTTCAGTCAAGAGGAACAGGTTGTTAAAAAGGACAGCTGTGTATGATATACAAAAAGCGCTGTTACTGCAAATAAGGAACGAGAGAAATGCTGGTAGAAGATTGTTAATTGTGTAGGTCATAGTTATTTTCCCACTCTCAATACAGCTGCTCATTTCTAATGTGACAGCTGCACATTAGAGCTCCTAAACTTTAACCTTCATACATTTAACATGATGCTTAAGAAGTACATTTAGATCTGACACTGTCCCATGGTGAATCCTTTTTTCCCCCAAATCAACATGAAATGAATGTTATGGATTCAATATTCTCTGTTATAGATACCAATTGACTGATCAATTTTCTAATCCGTGTTCTATTAGCTGAAAATCCAGCAGTGTGAAATGGCCTCGGCAACACATCAGGGCCAGGCATTAAAGCTAAAGACATACTGAGGCATTTTGTGCATCACCAACTGAATGCATGTAGATTTCTGTGGCAACACAACACATACAGTTGGGGCTAATATAACTGCAAGGCTGCATTCAGTGGCGTTACTAATGTAAGGCTCAACAGGATGTAATGTTTTCCTTCAGCTGAAAATCTAATCTCTATCACTCATAGAGGATATGGTCAGGAAAAGATCAGGTGATTCTTACAGCAAAGTTAAATCCCAAACTCTGAATATGTTTTCCAAAGGAGGAGGCTTGGTGTGCAGCATAAGGGAGAGCCACAGTCATGACATTGAAAACTCTGGATGTAGGCTGAACATACATCTCTTACTTCATAGTTCACCCCTCAGGTGATAACATCCCAGAACATACAATATAATTCTCCATAGGTGTATCCACAGCTGGTAAAAACTACATTTAGTTGTCAGCCATTTCAGGATGGTGGCATTGCAGGTGGGTTTGCATGTTTGTGGTGTTGCCTGTGTACTTTACTTTTGCGAGGTAGTTCTTGCATGGGGCATAGTCTTTGTCCAGCTTGCTTGTTCCCTCAATGTTGCCAAAGACGAAATGGGTCCACGCTCTGGACTTAAACGTGGATGGGGCGTCTCTTACGGTAGCGTTGCTGTCCTCCATTATACCTGTACAAACTCTTCTTCAGCCAATTAATTTCCGCTCAAGTCTCCCTCATTCATGTGATAAACGCCACCGTGTGGAGTCATTAAGTAGTGACGCTGGGGAAATGGCAGCTGGCGGGGGAAACTGGCAGGGTTTAGAGCGCCTTATTAGAGCGCCTTATTATATGAATTAAAGTATCGATATTTGGAGCCAGTGTATCGATACTCATATCGCATGAGGAGGGACGATATATCGCTGTATCGATATTTTGTCCCACCTCTACTTATATATAGTCATGGGGTGGTCACAATATTAGAAACACTATAATATAATGTAGTCCATTACACAACCATCACCATCATCATTTTACCTCGATAATAAGCAGTAGGCAATAATAAGCAATAATCCCCTTTTTGATAATGTAATCAAGAACTGAAAATACAGAAACTTTGTAAGGCAGAACTTAGATTATTTTAAGAAGAGTCTATGACATTTTCTCCAGAGTTTAATACCTGGAACCATTAGGAAACATTCTGAACTGTGAGATGCATTTAATACTTTTTTGTATTAAACAACTCTGCCCTGTTACAAGATGCAGACTATGTAAATACTGAACATAGTGGTGGCCCCAGACAACTTCTCTATGGTATTTTGGTACATTCAAGCTTTTTTCACAGCAAAATTGCAGTTAAAGTAAACAATTTGCATTCAGTTAGATAGTATCTTCTGACCCCTCTAGACACTGTTGATGTGAAGTCAAATGCAATAATTTAGAGGTAAATCATTTTCAGTTACATCAAATACAGCACTGAAATCTAATAAAAGCAGCTCCTACCATCCGTCACTAAGCTTAATCACTCCTCAGCCATTTATGTTAAAGCCATACAAGTAAAATGCTCCTTCTAAAGCACATATTGGAATTCAAAATATAAACCTTGAAGTCTGGTCAAACAGTATATTTCGATATGAGTTTAAAAAACAGGATAAATACTGATGATCCTGCTATTAGAGTCTGTGAATGTGTCTTGCTCAGGCACTGGAATAACCTTGGTAAGTTTCCAGTTTTGTGGGGACACTCCCTGCTCCAGGCTTAAATTTGTAATGTGGCATATGGCTGCAGTAATACATCCAGCACTCATTTTCATCACGTTTACCTTTAAATGATCTAGTCCAGATGGCCTTTGTTCATTAATTTGGGAGTGTTTTTAAAAAAAAATCTTGTTTGCATCTACCAACAAATTAAAAATCACAATCGTAACTTTTCAACAGCATAATTACTTATTATTATTTGTTTTGTTTTTGCAGATTATGATGAAAAGCAGTAATGGTAAGGGTAGAAGAGGCTTTGCTTTGCCGCTGTACACCATTTAAATGTCCTTTTTTTCTGTCTCTGTGGGCTTCAGGTGTTCTAAGTCAGCCATTTGGAACAACGCCAGGCTCACCCATCAGCACCCACTCAGAATCCATCATCAGGCCCATCACCCCAAACCCCAGGAGTCTCTGCACCCTGCCCACCACTCTGCTTATCTCTCACCTGCACCGCTCATTATCCAGGTACAGAGCATTATCTTAGGAGAAGAGGGGACAGAGTGATAGGAGGAGAGCAAGAGGTTATTTTAGGTTTAATAGAACTGGGGGATGAGAGGTTAATAGGAGGTGTTGCAGTCGATGCCATATTTTGTCCCAGAAAAAGGCAGTTTCCTTCTTTAGACATCAGTTGTAGTGGACTGAATGTTGTCTATATTATGCTAGATTGCTGGGTTGTCTGCTGCTTTGAGGGGATGAAGTGCTTATTGCGGTGGATAAATGCTGCTGTTGTGGGGAAAATTGAGGACTGGATGTTCACTTGACAAAGGGATAGAAATGATGGTTGCATTAGTGTAGCAAGAGGTGTAGATTTTTTCTGAATGGGAGGGGGGGTCTTCATAGAGGGAATGGATGGGCTCTTCTGTAATCCTCTGACATGTGCACTCGTCCTCACGTGCACACACAACCACTGCACTGCAGAGCAGTCTATGGCACAGAAACATGCTGCACTGCTGCCAGCGGAGCCCACGCTGCTTTGTAACAGCCAACGTCCCAACCCACACAGACTGTAAACCCACTATGCATTTCACTACCTCGTTATAAATCTCTGTGCTGTTTCTCACCTGAGCGACAGTGGAGCTTTATTCCTCCTCCCAGTCATCCTCTTTTGCCCTTCGTAAATACCCCAAAATATCTCCCCATTAAGATGGTGCTCCTGATAGCAGTGGGTGGTCTTTGTAATTAAAGGAGCCATAGTTTGCTGCTTGACCTATTTACAGTTTTAATGCTAGTTGTGCCACTTTTTAACCACAAAAAGCGGATGGATGGATGGATGGATGGATGGATAGATGAGATAGATAGATAGATAGATAGATAGATAGATAGATAGATAGATGGATGGATGGATAAGCCTACATCTGACACCTACAAGAATTTCACATGTAACATATTGTTGCTTCCCATGCTGGTTATAGGCTTGTTTTATGTTTCCTGCACTGAGATGCTGTGTTCAGATGCAACCTGCACTGCAAGTCATGTGAGTCAAACCGCTCAGCAGAGTATCACAGTAGCAGACTTGTGCTCGATAGCCCCTAGTTTCTCTCGTTTCCATCACAATAACTATGTGCATGTACTTGAGGTCAGTCTGCACCAAGCCTCTCAGTTGGTGTAACTGTATGCTGTGTCAGAGCCTCGCCTTACCGTATTATGTTTATGCACGTGTGTGGGCTTTTTCCAAGGATTAATATTCATCTGGGAAGCAGTCAGCAAGGGCTGAGACTGTGAGCTTTCTGCATGCTGAGTTGGTTTAGAGTATTAGGTGTCCTGGATGTAGCAGTTGCATGTCTTCTCACCGCAATGATCACATTTCTTTTAATATGTTAATATCAGGTTTCAAGCCACGGCTTCACATTTCCTTCAGTCTGTCCTGTGTTAGGCTTCAGTTGTTCTCCCACCATTCAGTTGCATTATTTCTTGGTTTCTTTCCTCTTTTCCTTTAGTGCTAGACAAATCTAACCCATCCAGCTTTCTTCTCATATTTATCTTTTCCTTCATATTTGTTTCGCCTGGCTCTTTTATGAGCTTGGCTCTGCCCCATCCTTATAAAGGCATACACAGAGATGCACATGATTTGACAGTGTGCTGTCACCGTTGGAATGACCTGTCCTTTTTGGGTAGGAAATAGCTGCATTCACATTGTGTTTGGCTTTGCACAACAATGTGAGTGTCTGCAAAGAGCCTTGGTATGGGCAGCTACACTGAGGGCATGCCATTGTGTTTATGTCAGCTCCCAGCTTTTAATAGAATGTGATAAGACGTATGAGTGCTTTAATTGAGGCGACAGAGGTGTGTGTGTGTTTATATTTGGTGTGAGTGATGTGCCAACGTGCTACAGGATGTGTAGGCCTCCCGTCGCCTCACGTGGGGTGTTGGATGGCCGGAGTTGACACACTTTAGAGGTGAGGACATGTCATTGATGCACATACTATATTGACAGACTCTATTTTGCCTCACTGACATTGCCGTAGTTTTTCCCCACACAAGCACATCTTAATATACTCAGAACATTTTCTACTTATCTGTAAGGAAGCTCCATTAACGCATCTTTGCTATTTGCATATTTAATTTACTTTCTATTGGAGTTTGCTCACCAGATCAGAACTCTATTGCTGACAAAAAATAAACATTTGAGGATGCCATGTTGGGCTGTGGGAAACACTGATCATCATTTTTCACCATTTTCTGACATTTTATAGACAAAACAACCAATCGATAAATGGAGAAAATGATTGAGAGATTAATTGACAGTGAAAATAATCCCGATAAGGCCGTCTTGACATTGGCAATTGGCATCAATCTGTTAGGATTAACAAAAAATATATTTATGATCATAAAAAGTATTTATTCCCTTTATTTAACCAGGAAAAGCTTTAAGAACAACTTCTCATTTACAATACTGACATGGCACATGCAAAAATGAAATTGCTAATCAGTGAAAATGCACTTAATTACTTGAGAGATGACCACTTTTTTTTTAAATGCAGTGTTTTAGAAGCATTATATGTTATTCTAATGTAAACATCCCAGTACACCAAAATAACCAACCTGCTGACAACATTAAGATCCAATTATTTATGCTTTTTACAAAATTTGTATTAACATCTGAGAACTGATAATAGGCTCTTTCTTTCACTTAAGAGTAGAAAATAAAAGTCAGTGTATCTGAATCTACCAAATTTGATGTATTTAAATATACTCATTCGATTTCATTATAGCAAAACTGCTTATGAATGATAATTGAGCTATCAGAGCAAATGTGCTTGTTATTTTTAGACACTGAAACAGTTTAAAACATGGAAACATGCTTTTGACTGTACCTAAGTTTGAAGGCAACTCAGACCAGAATTTGGGTGCAAAAAGTGTTTTATGGATAAATTATTTCTATATGAAAAAGCCACTTACACTGCATATTCACCCCTAGTTTGTGCATTTACAGCTGCAGAATCTGTTGTATGTTGTTTGTCACTGTTGCATGTAAACCAATGGATGGAGTGCTGAGTGATGTTGACATACAACTATGTCAAGGACCCTATCTATAGGGTTAGCAGAACATGGGCTTCAGCCCCAGTGCAGAGTTGGAACCTGACTAGGTGTTTGTGATACTGTGATATGTCGACAGGTATCATTTGCTCACAAAATGAGCTCTCCTCCAACATCCCTGCAAAACATAGACAGAACATAACCTACATAACCTTTGACTTAACCTTTACGTGCCTGCAGACTTACTTTGTCTACACTGTCTGGCAATAAAACAACTACTTACTACTTGTATATCACGTTGTTGCCTAACTTAACTGACCTGTGCGTCTTGTTGGCTTAACTTTTTAGAATATCATGTTTTTTCTACCTCTGAAACATCTGTTCTTGGAATTAACTACTCCCTCCAATTCCCTTCAGAATATGTGATGAAAATAATGTGATGTTTTTCCTCTGAGTGAAATTACAAATTTGTTTTTGAGCATGGTCCATATGAGAAGCAGTCAGCCAGAGGTTTTCTTCAACCAAGCCATGATACTATAGGGGGAGAGCGGAGACTGTCCAATTGCTATGCTAACCCCCACGCTTTAGTTCCTAGAAACTGAACTAAAGAGAGTGGGTTAGCCAATGCCCTTTGACCTGCTTCAGCTGCAGAGGAGGAACACAGCCAAATGGCCATGGAAATAGTCCAGTCCAGCAGAATCCCAGTCCCAAAACAACTTAGGGACTGTGGGTTTAATGTCGCTTTTACAAGGCTCATTTTTACAGTTTGTTAAAATACACATAAAATTTAATTCAACTGTGTAAGACCAAAATAATCTTTGTCTGATTCGAAGGGTTTCTTTACTTCTTGGCTTAATGACAAATTCACTATTTATATTGTGGTATACGTTGCTGTCAGTTAATGGTAAATCTTTTTCCCACAATAAAACCGCAGTGTGCATGAGGCATTTAGCAGTGCCCTCGAGCCCATTAGCAGCTATGCGCCAGACTAGAGCTGGTGAACTGTGTTGTGTCAATGAACTGGAGGCAGCTCAGTCTCTGTCCAATGATTCTGTGTCGCTGTGTGTGTGTGTGTGTGTGTGTGTGTGTGTGTGTGTGTGTGTGTGGGTGTGAGACAGTATAAGTATGTGGCAAAGCCTAAATCCAGGAAGTGTGTGACGTCCACATTTGTGTTTCCTGTACGGTCGTTGAGTTTTACAGCTTTATGAGTACTCCCTTAATTCAGTGATTCACCATCCAGTCACAAACTTTAGCAGCTCTGCAGGATTATTGGATAGCAGAAGACGTCATCCAGTTTAAGAAAAAGCATTGCCAATCCTATTGTTTGTCAATTCTGTATTGTCTTTAAAATAATACAAGACCAAAGTAAATACAGACAGGAGATTCTGCGACTAGCTTCTTAGACAGATTATAAGGACTCTATTTAGGATGGCGGCCCCTGCTCTTGGCACTGCTGTGAGTCTAAATAATCGGTTAATTAATGCAAGGTAGTCTGCCACTGGCATGAGATTGGTGCCTTCCTGAACAAGTTGTCCCCCTTTCCTCGGAGCAGTGACAGCTTTAATCCTTCCATCCTCCCAACTTTGTGCTTGCGTCAATAGGACATCTCTCAATTCCAGAGTTTTTCCTCCTCAGCCATCTTCATTTTCACTGTCTTGCCAACACAAACTCCATCTTCTCTATGACGTATTTCTAGTGTCTCAGATTTCTATTGCACATCCTTTTCCCTTGGACTGACAAGTGTTACATTTAGACTGAAGTAAACCTATAGTATTTCTTAGGGCAGAAATTTACAATCATAGCTAAAAAAAAAAAAAAAAAGCAGAGGTATAACAACAATAATGCTATTCCTCACATTTCAATCTGCCAGTAAACAATAAATGTGACACATAAACAAGGAATGCAGACACTATTAGTGCTTAGAGCTGCAACAGTTAATTTAATTATCAATTAGTTGTCAACTATTTAAAGACAAAATTCATTAAACTGAATATATTTAGGTTGCTGACAAACCAGATTATGTCATATTGGGCTTTGGGAAACACTGATTGTCATTCTTTACCATTTTTTGACAATTTATAGACCAAGCTAATCATCAAATCGAGAAAATAATCAACAGATCTTTAGACAGTGAAAATAATCATTAGTTGCAGCCCTATTAATGCTATAGCTGTATTTGACAAGTCAAAATGTCTGCAGTGAGACAGGTGTTTTGTTCATGAAGTGTTGATGAATACACATCAGAACTGTCCATCTATCCATAGTCATCCATTTAGTCCCCTGTGCTATGCTAGGCTAACATTTAAAGATACACCATGTGGGGTATGCCAGACATTTTTGTGGCTCTGATGGTAAATTTAAGGAATCTGTAACAGCAATTTGTGTAATTTAGAGGAAAAAGTTACATTAAATATGATGCAAATCCCAAATTATGTCTGTAACTACAATTAACTACCTTTCTTGCTTTCAAGTAAAGGCAATACTTCATTTTACTCTCGCTTGATATGAAGACAGCCTGAAATATGTCAGGCTATATCAACTATACTGAGATACAAACCATACTATTAGCAATGTTGATATATAACACCAAAGCTAATGCAAAGGAAAGCAGAAGTAATTTATATTGAGGATATGAGGATATTTTGGGTGCTGTACTTCTCACGTATGAGTTCATTCTGTCATCAAGGCCAGTAGCCTCATGTACTCATCATTATCTCACTTTGTCTCTTATCACAGTGCTGTGTTTCCTCTCGCTTTGTCCTTTGTAGCATAATTTACAGGCAGGAAACAGGTCCAGGGTGGGTGTGCATAAAAAGGGGATGACGTCATCGCCAATACCCCCCACCCATTGCTCACACATACGCACATGTATTTATGTACAGTGTCACACAGGAAGACGTAGTTCTACCTCATACATTACATAAAAAAGATAAACAGAGGATGTCTTGGATTTCCTGAATAGCTCTGCCTTTAAAGGACAAAGATGTCTTGACATGTGAAGCTTTTCTACCTTTGTCACTTGATTTTATGTATTATCATCTGGTTAGCATTGTTGCAAAGTGTTCTTCTGTGCATAATAGAAGCAACTAGATCAAAAGTAGACCAATAGATTCGACCCATACGTGCAACTGTCGCAGATACAGGTTGGAACAGTGGCCAAGACTTGACTTGGTGTGTCCAGCGGCACGGCTTCCATCTCCCCTCGTCGTCTGTAGTGGTAGCCAGTAAATTGTTTCCTGCCTGTGTGATCCCCGTGTTTATTTGTCTGTTGCCTTTGGCTTGGTGCAGACTTTGTGTATTAATAGCTACTCGGCGGCCTGAATTGCCAACAGCATGTGGTATTTTTAGTGGGGGATTAGGTGTTTGGTGACCCACGAGGATTTGGTTAGCGGGTTTATCTGGCTTGATGTGATGTGTGAGGTGATCAGTCTGGAAAATGACCCCGTAAATCTCCACACAGGTAAGATCAGCCTTTTTCCACTGCGCCCGTGCCATGTGCCAGGCCAGTGGTAGTAGAGCGGGCATTTGTCCGTTTGTGTACCGACATGTTTTGGTTCTATACATTGCTCTACTTTTGTTACTACCTGTCTGCACGTGTGATACCTTCTTAGTGTTCTGCGCACATGAATATGAGTCAGTGCGTTCGTGCACATTTCCAATTGGCCACTGCGTAAACTGATCCAGGAAAATCCAGACTCATGCCACCTCATTCAGATTATTCGTCTCATCCTAAATCTTGTAAGGCCCTTGCAGGAGATAAGGTCAACAGTACAAAAACATACGACAAGCTAGTACTCAGAACCTGGACTGATACTAAGGACAGACGTATTATCTGTTAAGGGCAATAAGGGTTGTTTGTAAGATTGTTTGTGTTTCCTGGAAGCAAGACGATCATTCTTGTTGTAACTTTGCACCCCGCGTTCCCTTCTAATGCCTCCACATCTTGCATCTGTTTTATATCTCAAGTCACTCATCACTTTTATATTAACCTCCTCCTCCAATATCAACACTCAAGGACAAAAGACAGACCTCCGCCACCCTTCCTTCCTTCCTCTGCTCCACTCACCCCCACCCCCCCATCCTTCTCTACACATATCCTCTTAATATAGACATACAGGCTAGACTGTAGGTATTTGGACTGTTACATATTTTCTGCTCTTTAGACTCTGTGCTTCAGTGGATTTAATTTGAAATACATTAATAAATACTATATAAAGTCTTAGCTTTGGTTTGGGAGGGAGTACATCAACATAGAAAGAGCTTTATAGGAGAACTGTTTACCTCACAGTGCTCAAAGACTATTGATTGAAAATGAACCACATAGACATACATGAGGACAAAGTCATCGTATTTATTATTTTGTCCTTCCTTGGTAATGCACTTCAAGGCTTTCATTGCCCTGCCTCGTTGTGATTCCTCTCTGCCTTCAGTCTGATAATCAGCAAGTTGTATGCAGCTCAGTCAGATTAAGAGTTGGTGATTGACTCAACCAGTCGAGGATATTCAACCTATTTACTCTGAAATTGTCTTTGGTTAGTTTGTTCCACTGAAATGTCATCCAGTGAAGACTTTTGGCTGAGCACACAGAATGCTCCCATATATCTCTGCATTCACTCTGTTCTTCTGTCAGCAACTAAATCCACCAAGCACTACCGTATTTGACAGGTGAGGCGGTACGCTTTGGGTCATCATGACATTTCTTTTATCCATCATTTTTATAGAGGTGGATTCTTGTTGCATTAGTCCATACAACTTGACCGCTTTCTTTTTGCTTCCTTTTGGAAACTGCAATCTGGCCTTGCTTTTTTTAGGCTTAGCATAGGTCTGCATCTTGTCACGAATCCATTCATGAAGTTTATTCTTGATTGTTAAGAGGAGGGTGGTGGCCTAGTGGTTTGTGAAGCGAACTTGTTACCGGTGGGTCTCCGGTTCAAGCCCCCGGACTGGCAAGAGGCTGAGGTGGGGAAAGTGAGAGCGACCCAGTCCCAGTCACCACCACTGTGGGCCCTTGACCAAGGCCCTTAACCCCTGACTGCTCCCCAGGCGCTGCACCGCGGCAGCCCACTGCTCCTAGTATGTATAGTTAAGGTTAACTTTGAATAGGATGGGTCAAATGCAGAGAAGGGATTTCCCCAAGGGGATCAATAAAGGTTAGATTAATAAGAAAACATGTGCGTCTACATCCTGGACAGCATTCTTGACTTGTTGTTCAGTCATGTGTTTTCTACAGATATTTATATCCTCATTGTTGTCTTCTTCACTTGCATGCTATCGTATTTACTCCTCATATTTACAGACAGGACCTTATGCTAAATGGCAGCTCTCAATTAAATGTTGAAATAGCACACAATTGCCAAGTGTCCAATTACTTTTGGACACTTGCAATTTGGGCACTGGGTGCTAAAAAATGACTATATCTCACACACAGGTCTTTTAATATTGATATAAATCGACTTAAACCAAAGCTTACACTTCGCAATTCGATGTACTAACCACCTGAAGATGAAAAACATGTTACTGTCCACATATATAGAATCTGGACTGTATCTTGTGATCATGTTTCTCGAACAGTTGAACGTGCTGTAAAGCCCTCTGAATCAGCTACAGCCCTGATTCAATATAACATCGACCCACTTGGTTATCCTCAAAGACATACCTGCTCTGGCTCGTCCCCCTTTGCTGCCATGTTGTGTTGATACATAAAAGCTCACAGATTAAGATTGCCAAGTGAGCACTTTGTTGTCATTGAACTTGCTGAGCACAGTAAGGATTCTGAGACAGCTGTCGGTATGGCTAAGAATATGAAGCAGAAAGTAGGGGACAGTTAAAAGACATTAAGATAAAATATTGTTGTGGACGTGTCATGGGGATTTAGGCTTACTGTTCGGTCAGGGTTTGAGTTCTGGTCCTTTTTGTGTGTTTTTTTTTGTCAGTGTTTGCATCCTCTGTGCTTTAATTTACCATTACAGGCCGTGTGTGTGTTGTGAAATGGACATTGGACAGATTTTAAATAACCTTTTGGTATCAATGCAACACCTTTGCAATAGTTTAGTGTTCCATAGTGTTCCAATCTAAAGCTATTTTAGTGCTAATATAGGAAGAACATCATCTCGAAGCAAACCGAAGAATAGTGTTGCTTGTGCTGTCAGGTTGTAAACAAACTTGTAGGCTCAGTTTTTAACTAAAGCTGCGGAAGAGTGTTCAATGCTGGTAATTTAGATGCTGACCGTTGAAAAGTGGCTCGTAATAAGAATATGAGGGTCAGCCCGGCTTTGTTATTCCTGTGATGGACTGGTGACCTCCACTATAGGTGTCCTTACATTGTTCCACTCCACTGGCACCTTATCTGTGTGTTGTGTATTTTAAGTCAGAATGAGTTTGGAATTGCAAAGCTGCTTCCTCGATGTGCTTTGAGAGATTAAAATCTGTCCTTTTCCGTTTGTCAGGGTCACCAGAGCTGTGATCTTGTCAGGAGGTGTTCTTCAGACTGCACAACTGTTGTACGCTTTGCGGAGGTAAGACTTCTGGATTCCAACCTCCCGTCACCTGCACATTTCAGCGCGTCCGTTCGTGACTGCCACGTGCCTCGGCAGCATTGTGAAAAGCCCCTGCAAACTGCCCGACGCTGTGCACGTCCCATTTCTTTCAAGGTCATGGCACTCATTTCCCTCTCCGTTGGTTTTTTTTCTGGTGGTGTCAGTGTAATTTCCTCTAAGCAGTTATTAGTCATTTTCCAATTTGGGCTGCAGTATTCCATCATGTGCCTGTTAAAATCTTCTGAACGCAGTAAAACGTTTATTGGTTATACCTTTCAACATTTAAACCATTGGATTGATGCTGGTGAGATGAAATGGATGCCTGAACTGTTACGGCTTAAAAAAAGCATTTGTTGTATTTATGTAAATTGCTTTTTCTACTCTGAGCAAAGTGTGTGTGTGTTTATAGACCTCACCTCATATGAACTGTATATTCGGAGGCCATGACTCTCACGTCTTGCAGGGTCTTCTGGTTTTATGGCATTGTCAACTGTCTGTCATTTCCAGCTCTGCAATTTTAGCATAGCAGGCAGTGCGGGTGTTGACACTGACATTGTTCCCTGTTTGTGCAGCAAGACAAGGGCACGGTCAAAACGTTTTGTTTTTTTTTTAATCGAGGGTCGCCGTGCCACAGCTCAGGGATTGCTTTAAGCCTCGGCTAACAGATAGCATTATACAATATTAGCCACAATCAAATCAGGATTTAAAACTCGTGCAGCCATCTGACACCAAAAAAAACAAGCATATGTTGTGGTTTCGGCCATGGAGATAAAAAAAAAAAAAAGTAAGTGGTCACAAGGAGCCTTATCTGTCAAGAGTGCTCGGACCATTAAGGGGCCCACTGATGAAAGATATCAGGAGCGTATGTAGGGGGGTGTCCAAGGGTAGCAATGGCCATCCCACTTCTTGTGTCCGATGTGTTTATGTACTCGACTGTAAATGTGTGTTTAAGTATCGCTATTTTCTACTTGTTTGTCATGGCCCATTTTCCAAGAGGCAGGATTAGAGAGATTAGTGCTGACTCTGTTTCCTGCACAACCAGCCAGTGACCGAGTGTAACGTACAGCACACAAGCCTTCACAGAAAAACTGATTCATGCATAAAAAAAAAAACAACACGTCATGATTTGTTAGGAGCCGCGAACATGCAGCCATGCTCTGATTAGCATTTCATATGTTTTGGTAACAATACACGATGCTCTTATCTGTGTTGTCCCACCAGCAGTTTAAAGGTAGCCTGACTTGAATGGAGACGGCAGCAAGCGACTGGTTTAATCAGATGTTATTTTGCCTGCTGCGATAATCTGTGTCAAGAAGGGCTGGGAGGGTGCGAGATGAGGATTATTAGTTTCCACTGTGGTCGGAGCACGAGCTCTCAGAAACCCCAGACGTCACCCCGACTAACCACATCTCATCTTCATAACACCACACTCTGACGTTTGAAGGAATCCTTGAAACTGAAAGATTAGAAGAGTATATTAATAAGAACAAATTGGTATTTATGCAGGCTTTACGATGAACAGCAAAACATTCACTTCACTGTGCACTGTAAACTGAAAACTGGTGTTTCCCAGAACTTGTATTTGCTCAGTTTGCTACCCAAGTTTTGCTGCATCATTATGGGTGTAAGTAGAAGAAATAATTGCACAACATACAAGTAAAACCACATGTATGTTTTTAGACACCTCTAAAAGGCTACATAAGAAACTCTTTTGTGTTTAGTTAAAATTTAAAGGTTGTGTGAAATTATACTTTTTAACATTTATAGAAGTTATGGGCAGAAAATCATTTGGTAGTTTTATTGTAATTAACCCAAAAGGCAATCAAACTCCAACATTTTAAAATTGCAACAAACCTCGCTGAGTGTTATGCATTGTAAATGTGTGTGAGGAATAATTCCAAGTATCAAAAAAGCTTTTTAGTCTAACAACGTTTAAATGAAGTTTGTTTTGTACTTCTTTCCCTGTCCTTATTAATTACACGCTGCCAAGCTGCTGGCTCTTTCAGGACACGTTTTTTTTTTGGTTCAGTAATTTTGCTTATATTTCACTACTGTTTTGCACTGCATGTCAGTTTCTGTGTTTTTTTTTACACTCCCCCTTCCCTACAGCTCACTTTATATGAGGAAATCGTGCTGCTTGTGCTGTCAGGTTGTTAAAACCCTGCTGTCACACAGACAGAGAAACAGCTGAGTTCAGCTTCGCCCTCCCTTCTTGTTTTTATTCTTCTTTCCTCTCTCCCTTCCCCCAGACTCCCCCCCTCCCACCACTGTCTTTGTTTGCTTGCTTCTTTGCCTCGAAGGGTTACCACCCAACAGCCTGCTTTGGATGCTCGTCATTGGTGGGTTGGTTGTGATGGGGCGGGCCGATTGTCAGGCTTGCGAGAGTTTTACCAGTGGCGAGCCAGCTTCAGCTGTCAGAAAGCGCTCGGTCTGCAGTGGAGGCACAAGCAGGATCTGTCTCTGTTTGCCTCATCTGCCGCAGCAGCACAGGTCCAAACCTTAACATTTAAAGGACATAAAAGGGCTTTCTGTTTCTACTCAGCTACAAGAACTGCCAGACAAGGAACTGAAGGGATCAAATATCTACTAAGCCTGAGCTGTCTGTTCTGTTTCTCCTCTATTTCCTCCTTCCTGTTCTTTGTTTTCGACCAGCAGAATCCCTGACAAAGCAGCTCATCATCACAACAACAGCCTCTGAAGACATCGTGGGGATAATTTGCAAAAAACCTGCGATCTCAATGCGACATACTAGGACTAGTCCTCTGTGGATCTGCAGTGTGTGGGACTGAGTGTGTGCGTGTCCCTTCCACATAGGGCCCCCACCACATTGTGTGTGCGTGTGTGAGCAGGCTAATGCTCGCGGTAGTGTGGTCAGGGCCAGAGGAGGATGAGTCCGGCTGTGGAGGCTCAGGCCCAGGAGGCCATGGATGCAGAGCAAAAGCAAAAGCAGCAGCAGCAGCAGAACCATCTGAAGAACCAGCTGCAGCACCAGCAGTGCTACATGGAGAAAGGGGTGATGCTTGAGCCCTTCGTGCACCAGGTGGGGGGACATTCCTGCGTTCTGCGATTTGGAGAGCAGACCATCTGCAAGCCCCTCATTGCCCGTGAACATCAGTTCTACAAGAGTCTGCCTGCTGCAATGAGGAAGTTTACCCCACAGTACAGAGGTAATGACAACAAGCCTTTCTAACCTTTGTGATGCCTGTTGTGTTGTGTTGTGTTGTGTTTATGTGCTTTATTTGTCTGCTGTGCATGCATATGTGTAAGTCAGATGAGAAAAGACGTTTCGCAGAACCTACTTTTGCAGGTTGTATATGCATTTGAGATTTTTAGGACCAGAGCTCCCTGCATGAGCGTTGTTTTTAGGTGCCCACCAGCAGTGTACCAAAATGTGCCACAAGAGGGTGCTGTAGCTGAGACTGTGAGTGGGACTCCTGCAAATAGGCCAGCTGGTTGTGGTGTCCTGTGTGTAAAAGGCTGTACTAACACAGGTAAGTCAGCTGAGCAGGTGGGAGCCTCTGTTTCTTTTCCTGGCACACAGCCTGCATGCTGAAAATGATGCAAAGTGAGATCCAGGAGGAGGAGGAGCTGCTGGAGGGGGTCACCTGAAAAGGTCAACATAGGTATTGCTTCAGAAAAGCTCCAGATGACTGCAGATCAGTCCACAGACTGGATGAAGTCATCACCACACCTCTTTTAAGATCTTCAAAAATGAAGCACAGTGAGTGACGTTAGCAAACAGAAACTGCTGGACTGGTTTGACATGTCGCGTCTTATTCAGATTGCCCAGTGCTTCTCTCACACATACCTGCAAGCTCCTCTTAGTTTTTGCTCATTCTTTCATTCAGAGGGTGTGAGGGCTTAAACATGAATGAGGCAATCGTTTTGACAGCAAATGAGAATCTACAGGGTCCTAAGAATCTCTCCTTATGTCCTTATCATTTTCCATCCCATTCTACTACAGCACATCCCCTTTAAATGTTACCTAAGGCGCTGCCTCACGATCCAGTGCAGCTGGTTCCTTTGTGTCCCCAGCAGAGAAGATTAAAGTGGTACACAGCACATCTCTCTCCTCTGATCATCCTAAAAGCCCCACTGCTGCTTTAAATGTTCACCTTCAGAATACTGAACTACAGCAGCAACCTTTGTGATTTCTGAACGATTAAGTAAAATCATCTTTTTCTCACTGTATCTTGAATATTTTGTGACGACAGTGCATTCTTTTCCATGTCAGCAATTTTACTTCTTTATTCTTATTATCATGCACCTTCTCAGTCCTTCTCTCCTTCACCTTGTCTTCTCCTTCAGTCGTGTATGAAGGAAGGGGTGTGGCTGTTTATGATGCAAACAAGTGGAGAAATTGTGAAAATATGAATGTGCTTTTTGCTTTGTGGATGTGAAAGCTTCGGCAAGCTGGAAGCTTTTTGGCATCATACCATGTGTTTGTGTGCAGTGTTGCATTGTGGTTGCTGCATGATTTACAGTGTACGTGTAATGCTGATTATTTTGTGTGAGATAAGATTGTTGGTGATGAATAAACAGGATGCTGACTTAAGAGTTTGTAGCCTTTTGTCTTTTGTGTGTGGGTTGTCATTTTAGCTTATTGACGTGCTTTGAGAGCTCAGATAGTTTAACAAACATTTATCTATTTCTCTGTTTAAACACACATCTTCCAATCTGCAACAGCTAAACATGCATACATACAGTACATACAGCACTAAAGAGACTTCACTGATATTTTTTTAGTCTGCTTGCTTTACTGTACTTTTGTGTGTGTGTTTGTGTTAAGCACATTGTCTGTACTGCTCCATAAACATTATATTTAAAAGATATCTTTCTTTGTCCGTCTCTGTTCTTGTCCCAGGTGTGGTGTCGGTAAGCTTTGAGGAGGATGAAGAAGGGAATCTTTGCCTAATCGCCTACCCGCTGCACAGTGATCCAGCAGCAGATCTAGAGAACAAGGACCACTCAACAGACTGTGAGCCCAAGAGTAAGATGCTCAAGTGGGGGAAAATGATGGCATCCTCACTGCTTGTGGACAGTGAAAATTACAGCAAAGATGGCCGAATCCGCCACTCCCGCAAAGACAAGGACAAGAGGTGAGATACAAGAGAATGTCCCGACGCAGACGGCAGTTCCCTCAAGGAGTCATGATACAGATAAATATGTGGTCAATGCGTCAACAGGTGGAGGCAAAATGAGTCACTGATATCACAGCTCATGTCAATGAAACAGAGGATGATGCATTTTTCCATACATTATACAACCATGACAGCTTCTTCACCACTTTTAGTCCATAGTTCTTTCATAGTTCTCCATGAATGGTAAAGCTGTGGCCTGAAGACTCACATTAATCCACTCATGACGCACAAGTTGACTGACACATACAACCCGAGGCAAAAGCGGCTCTAAATACAGTAAAAGGCTGAGCCCCTGGGCTTTGCAGCTGGAGGAGGGTCACAGACTCAGAGTTACATAACTGCATGTCTTTCCTTATATACAAACACAATATGCTAATTCAATCAGACATGGCCTTTCGAAATGCAGAAACAACTAGAAGGAGGACACTGGTTGATAGTTGACTGTAAGCGAATGGCACTGCTCTACTTTAACTATGTGCACATGCTGTTTCTTCTATCTGGTTTGTATATAAATCTAATAAGGAGCTCTCTCTGTGTCTGTCACTCAGTGTTCACATGCTGCCAGAGGACGTGGAGCTGGAGTGGCTGCAGCAGGCCGAGGTGCTGTATTACCGACTGGAGCACAGTCACAGTAACGCCGTCCCGCAGCTCAAACACAACCCCTGGAGCCTTAAGTGTCACCAGCAGCACCTGCAGAGGATGAAAGAGAACGCCAAGCACCGCAACCAATACAGTATCCTTTCACTGCCTGAAAGCCACACTGCTTTAAAATTCCCTCTCAACAACATTTAATATCACAGAGGAGAGAAACAGGATTAATTGTTATTGTTGAGATAGTAATAAAATACACCAGAGATTCCAAGTCAGAGCACGTTCTCTGGCCAACTGAGCCACCAGGACAACTTGACACCTGCATATTTGCATGCTATTAGAACGTGTACATGGTTATCAGTAGCTTCAGCTTCTGTCTGAGACCTTTTACCTAATACAGTGTCTAGATATCAGTTTCTCTGTCTCAGGGAGTTATGTTTCCAAAGTACTCCCATCAGTTACTTGATATTACTGTAACTTCATGTTACATATAATAGTGGAAATATAATAAATATGAGTGCAGTGAAACTTGTGGAGGGAAAAGCCTGATCTATTTTGGGGTTTTTATAGTCAATCCTTATTCTTGTAGAAGGCCGTGGTTTTCCTCCTTGACTCGGTTTCACAGAATTCATCCTGCTAGAGAACCTAACCTGGCAGCACACTGTGCCATGTGTTTTGGATCTGAAGATGGGCACACGGCAGCATGGAGACGACGCCTCAGAGGAGAAGAAAGCCGTCCAGATCCGCAAGTGTCAGCAGAGCACATCAGCCTCAATAGGAGTCCGCCTCTGTGGCATGCAGGTGAGCTTTCAGGCCAAACTTCTGTGTTCATGACTCTGCCTTGAAGGAATAGTTTAACATTGTAGGAAATACGCAGAAAGACATTCAGACTGCTCTCATTTCTGTCTGTTAAATGTAAGTTTACAGCTAGCAGACAGTTAGGGTTAAAATGACAATTTGTGTGTTTGATTATTTATCTGCTAGGCAAGCAGCTGAGACTCCAAGGAGTTATTGATCCCAATCAAGAAATAGTCATAAGTGACATTTTGTCTTAATATTTTGAGCTATTCCCTTAAAAAGCTGATTAACTTGTGTTTTACATGCAACAAAGGGCTGAAATAAGCACCTGTCAAGTGCCAAAAAGCATTAAAATTTTACTTTGGCAGTTAAATCAGTAGAGCTGACCTGCCACACACACTGGCTATTAATTATTTGAGAACAATAGACGACTATCTGACTGTAATTTAGTCCAGTCAAAACTTATCTCTTTTTCTTCTCTGCCATGATTATTTAAATAGAGTGTTGAAAAATGATCAATAATGCCCAAAAGATGCATATAAACTTTGTAATAAAATTTGTAAAGAGCTGACTGTAAACCGACTTTGAAACTCTAAAGCAGACTTTTCCAACTTCTCCATGTGTCTCCATCACTGCAGGTGTACCAGTCTGACACAGGCCAGCTGATGTTTATGAACAAGTATCATGGCCGCAAACTGACCCTGCCTGACTTCAAGGAGGCTCTGTTCCAGTTCTTCCACAGTGGACGGCGTCTAAGACGTGAACTGCTTTCCCCGGTGCTGAGCAGACTCAGAGACATGCAAGCTGCCCTGGAAGCCTGCGAATCCTACCGCTTCTACTCCAGTTCCCTCCTCATCATCTATGATGGATCGCCACACAGGAAACACACACGGCGACGCACTGAAGACGGACTTTCTGAAGAGGATGAGGACGAGGAGGATGAGGACGAGGAGGTGGAAGCTGAACCAGAAATGGAGGAGGAAGAGGAAGAGGAGGAGGACGGTGAAGTTGCAGGTGCACTTGGTTTCCCACATAGTCCCTCCACTTCTAGCGACGGCTCCAGCAGTTGCTCCAGCAGTAGCAGCAGTGCCGGGAGCTCAGGTATGAGCCAGGCTCGTCTGTCCTGCTCAGACTCCCACAGCCCCGTGGTGGATGTGAGGATGATAGACTTTGCCCACACCACTTGCAGACATTATCGGGAGGACAGTGTGGTCCATGAGGGCCAGGACAGCGGCTACATATTTGGTCTCCAGAACCTGATCACCATCATCTCCGAATTGGAGAACCACAGCACAGACTGAAGACACATGAATTCAAACACATAGGCACAATAACATACTCTCTGACCCTTGGAGGAACAGAGGAGGGAAGGACTACAGAGAGAGATTTCTAATCTCGTCTTCAAGATTGGACCTTGTTGTAGCTGGTCTTTTCATCGGACCCCCTTCCTGTTTCTGCCATTGGTGCTTTTCGATGTTGTGTACGTCCGTCTGCGGGATATGAAACCAACCTGCAAGTAACATAGAAGAGCCATCTGTGTGAATGATGCAGTGATTTACCCGTTGTCATCATTCTGTGTTAACCCACCTAACCGTGAAGATGAAGGGTAGGCAGCAAATAAAAGCAGTTTGATGTTTGAGAGAGTAGAGACGTTTTCCTTGTGTCTGATTTCCAAAGAAGGTGTCGTCATTTTGCACACATGAACATGCACTTAAAGACTTTCTACTGAGTGAGTGTGTGTTTAGACTGAGACAGGGCTATCGAAGAGAGCAGGAGCTGTATGAGGACAGAGTCAACGGGAGGAGAGCCGCTGAGCTCACACCCTTCATTCTTCTCTTTCGTCGGTTCATTCTGCCATCCTTCTCCCCCTGCTCATCTTCACTCAAAGAGACTATATTCATATAGGTGTCAGAGACAGATGATATAGAGCCATTTATTTATTTGACATGTTTCATAAAATAAACTAAAAGTAAAAAAAGAATGTGAATGGAGAGTAGTACATTCCATGTTATTAATGTTACAATAATGATATTCATTAATATTGTTATTTGACATGTTTGGATACCTCTATCTTGTATATCTGTGTTGTCCACAGTTTGTTGGAGGAGAAATTAAAGATGTTGGTTTGTGTAACTTCGGTGTCTTCTTTCATACTTGTGGCTGCTGGTAGAGAAGCTTTTTAGTCACTGAGTTTTGAGCTCACATTTGGTTTAAATGTTACAGAAGTTCAAATTTGATGTAAATATTCACAATGTGAGATCGTTCCCGGGGTGTGTACATGTGAGGCAAATGACCTCTTTCTGAACGCCGGTCAGTACAAGCCCATGATGAAAGACTAATTAATATCTCTATGGATGCCCTGGAAAGTATGATCGGACTGCAACTCGAGGCCCACCACCTGCTGGGAAGAAAATAACCAGCACACATGTCAAGCCTGAGGCCGACTGTAGATGCACCCTGTAATGTTGTGGAGTGCAGCCAAGACACAAGATTCCCCAAATACATCTACACCCTTGTTTTCCTCAGTCTACAAGAATTTCTGCTGAGGACAGAGATGACTGGAGAGAGGAGGATGACGGCAGCCTCAGCCAGTCCTGGTCGTCTCCAGCCGGTCTGAGGCGGACAGAAAGGAGGCGAGTCACAGGCTTTGTGTGATGTGAGGAGAGGCAGTGGTCGGTGTGGAGGAAAGCTGTTAAGCAGACACGGGCTTGTGTCAACAGAGAACACGGGCCATTACCACTTCAGTGTCCTCTCTCTGCAATGTACTGTACTGCTGGCACCGACTTCCATCCATCTGCCACGCAAATATCAAATCAATCAATTTTGTATCCAAGGTCATTATTTACAGGAGCATTTTGATGTTTGACATTTCTCTCTGCTCGCTTGTAAAATTACGACTTAACACTTCCTCAGGGATTTATTTTTATTCTTTTTGTTTGTCACGTAGTACAGTATATATTATAGAGCCTGTGTGCCTGGTTCAGTTTATGCTGAAAATAGGGACCTCCTGCGTATCTCCATCTGTCACATGCTTGCTGGGTTTTGGATGTGAACATGTCGTCCCATGTGAGGGAACAAATGCACATTCATGTTCACTATTACTAACTGTGTTTAAGTGAACCAAAGAAAACGATTAAACATCACATAAAAAATTGCAATCATTATTTTTGGACATTTTTTTCACTTTATGTATATTAAATTCATATTGTTAATTATCTTTCAAACACTGCTTTCAAAGATGCCGCTTGCTGACATATGCATGCTCTTTAAATACCGTGTGCCATTGTCAGTCTTGCTGATCCTGCAGCAGTTTAGGACAGCACAATATAAGGTCAAGCCCCTTACTGGGTTACTGAGCAGACAGACACTTTAATCTTTGAGAGTCTAGGTCAAGGCGGGGTTAGGGGGGCTTTATGAGCGCATGCATTTGTATTTACAGGAGACCCTCAGAGGACAGCATTAACCACGTTTAATGGAGTGTCAGAGATCAGCGGCACAGTCGGGGTCGGCTCTGAAGCAAGACATGCATGTGATGTTTCCGCGTTGTGTGATTGCAGGCGGATGGAGAGACTGACAGACGAGAGGATGGAATGATGGAGAAGATAAGCTCTTGCATCTCCACTCTGCTGGGGAGGGGGGGTGGTAACCAATGTTGCATAACAGCCTCAGGGTCAGTGGGCTGCTTTCAACCATCAGAATGATCCCATTCTGTCAGTGCATTGTGTGTTGTGTGTTTGTCTAGCATATGTTTATTACAATGCCTGCATACTATAGATTTACAGTTAGTCTATACCATAATTCTGGCATCCTACTGTATGACACACGTGTGCATATGCGTCCTTGTAGCCCATTGCTTTGTGAAGGTTGCCACAGTAAGTAGAACACTTACGTAACAGTGGTTAAAATCACTATGGCAACAGCAGCTTTTTGCCAGAAACGAAACAGTGTCATAGCTTTTTGGGCCACTGGAGTCACACCCCTGTTCATCAATATCTAATACACTTTCTGCCGCTTTAATCAAATCAGCTACAGCATCTAATGAGCACGATACCAACCATTGCATGTGGTACATACTTGCATAAGTACACACAGGTGCACACTGTCATGAACGATGTGGAGCAATAATCCCATTGTTCTACTTCGTAAAAGTCATCCAACAGCAACCGTACATTCAGGTCCCCCTTGTTTGTTCACTTCTGTCAACTTGTTTCCTCGTATTTCAGCAGCTCACTCTCTCAATCATCTCATAACTGTGAAGCACTTTCATTTATTACACTGCTGAAAGGTGGCGAACTCTTCCACAGTCTTGCTCCTCTAAATATTTGAGGACAGCTCAGACGACCCCGACTCCAGTGTCCTCTCGGCTGTTTGATTCGTGCAGGACTTACCCTTGACTCTTACTCAAACAGAGGTATGACACAACATGCAAACACGAGGAAAAACAGAGGTTTCTATTTTTATTTCCGTGTGTTTGTATTCTTGTGTGACTGTGCTAGTGTTTGTAATAGACTTTACATAACTTAAGCTTACTTCCTCTTATGAACCTCTAATAAACTCATCCTCAGCCTCTTTCATGTGTGTACACATAACAAAAATACAAATATATCACATAGGTCTTTCATCTTTAAGCAATAATCAGTTCAGGGGTATAGTTAGTGCTAACTGTCTCCTACATGTGATCCCCAGCATCATATGTCTCACTGCGTCCTCTCACTGCCATCTGAGAATTGCTCCATTGTCCGTCACACAATTTATTACACAAGCATGCATGTTGCTGCCTCAGGCCGTACAAGCAGAGTGGGGAGTTGAAACCAGCAACTACTGAAAAGGTGCACTGATGCTTTTTATTTTCCAGCACAACAGCCATACCAAAACTTTTGTGTTTTCATGCAAGCACAAATACTAATCAGCTCTTTTATGAATCTCCAATTCCCACAGATTCAGCTGCATGCTTCACTTAATAAGAGATACCACACATATCACCAGTTTTTACCACTAAAATGTGACTTTAAAAATATGTATAAATGAATATATACATGCATAATTTATCTATTTTCTACTGACTAGAACACAAATGCCAAAATGAGCAGTAGAATGTGCACACAGAGACGATATATTTAGTTAAGACGAGGCAACGTGTGAAATTTTGTGAGATTCATGCTGACATAAAGACAGAAATCCAGAGCTGCATAAATCAGAAACTCAGCCAAGCCAGTTTTGACAGGTGTTAAATTGAGCTTACATGACGGTGACAGGTTCTGCACAGGCAGTTACATAAACGGGTCAATAATGTAACGAGGGAGTGATGAAAGAAAGCGAGACAGGCTGAATGTAGATGTTGCCTCTCTACTCTTTCACGCTAATGAAGATTATAGAGAAGAAAAATAAATAAATCTTGTGCGATTAAGATGATGATGGTTGTGGGGATTAATCTCCTGACCTGCTTAAAAATCTGTATATGATTTGATTAGAGTTCAGCCACCAGCGAGGTGTGTGTGTGTGTGAAAGTGCACCTGCTCATGCAGAAGTTGGTTTTCAGGTCAGTTTGGAACAGATTAGACAGCTGTGCTTTACTCTAAGCACTGTGTGATGAGAAGACACAGATAGAGCAGGACTTATTGTTCCTGATAAATCCACAACACCCCCTCATGACCTATGGTACGGTATCAAAGTACAGTTTTAAGGTGCTTGTATTTCAATTTGTGCTACTTTATTCTCCCACTCCGTTACATTAAAGAGGGAAATATTGCACTTTCTATTCAACTGCTTTAATTTGACAGCTTTAGGTAAACATTGTTAAAGATTAAACCTGTGGTTTCCAACCTTTTTGGCTTCTTCCAGAAAGCAGTATGTAGTCAGGCTCACATTTCAGATGTCTATGAATTGTTAACAGCTCCACTAAATAGCGATTTTATCCTCTAAACCTCTCACATAGTTTTATTTGAATAAAGGCTCAAATGAATGTGTATCTCATCAGAAATCAAAGATTTATGAAAATGTCCAAAAACTGAAAACAGACTCATGTGTGAGCATTTTGTATTTCTTTTCTTTCCTCTGTCATTAATCATGTGATGAGCCCTCAAATTTATTTTAAGCCCTGAAAAACTATACACTGATCAGGCATAGCATTATGACCACCTGCCTAATATTGTGTTGGTCCCACTTATGTGGTCAGAAATGCTCTGAAACATTGGACATGGACAAGAGGACCTCTCAGGGTGTCCTATGGGGTCTGGCACCAGGACGTTGGCAGTGGATCCTTTGGGTACTCTGGCTTGTGCAGTGGGGCCTCTGTCAATCAAACTTGTTACACTGCATCCTGTTGATGCTTGATCAGAACGGGGTCTAGGAAGTTTTTAAATCAACGTCTTGGGCCATTGTCATGTTCCTCAAGATGTTCCTGATTGTTTGATGTTTTTGCCATGTGGTGGGGTGCATTTTCCTGCAGGGGTAGGCCAGTGACATTTGGGATTTCCATTTGCATGAGGGAGTGTGCTTGTTCTGGGACAATGTTTATTTGGGTGTCTAAGTCTCATCAACACAGATGCCAAAATCCAAGGTTTTCCAGCAGAACACCACATAG
>OMNN01083193.1:0-16862 GCA_900302755.1 Chromis chromis | reverse complement strand
GTGTTGTAATCTTGAAACCAAGACCAGTCTCGGGACAACTTTCTTGAACTTTATTTTATTTCAATCAAGTATTAACACTAACAGTTGAATACAGTCTTGACAGAGGGTTTTACATTCACATTTTCAGATAATGTGTCACTGGAGTCCATCTTTGTAAGAACAGGTCCGTTTTCAGTTGAAGTTTTGCAGTCAAGTGTTCCATTATGTAGACTTGTTTAAGTCTCTGTGTCCATTCTGTCATTGTTGGAGGAGAAGGTTTTCTCCAATTAACAGTGATCATTTTTCTTGCAATCATCAAAAGAATATGGAGAATATATCTATGGTCTTTATCAATAATATTATCAGGAGGAATTCCTAAAAGAAAGAACATTGGGTCTGTAGGTATTTTAACAGTGAATATGATCTCTATCTCAAGTTTAATGTCCTGCCAATACTGAAGTAGTACTGGGCAGTCCCAAAAGACATGCGACAAGTGATCTGCCACCTTTCCACAATTTCTCCAACATAGCGGAGGTATATTTTTGTAAAATTTAGAAATGACTAGAGGGGTCCTGAAGTATCTCATTTTAGTTTTCCAGTCAAATTCTTTCCAGAAGTTACTATAAATACCTTTGTGGCTGATCTCACACATATCCGTGGAAATGTAAGCTTTAAGTGTAATCACTATTAGTTCACTGAAAATAGCAAATCTAAGGGCAACTATGAAAATAGTTTAAGTGTTTGCTGAATTGAAATCACTGAAAGTAATTGACCTACGTTTTGGCACATGAAAGACCTGAAGTGAAACCACTGACAAGACACAGGCGACATATGTAAGCACTTGAAGTATTTGGAGCACTGGGTGAAATGAAAACACTGAAAGGAGATGAAGTATTAGCTGAAGCATAAATGTATTAAACTACTTTTAGTCCACTTCTCATCACCTCTCTTGTTTCCCGTCTTCAGGAGTCTGGACCGAATTCGTCGGGAGATGTCGGCAGACTCCGTCAGCAGGACGCCGGAGCCTGAACCCTCCCTGCCTTCCACCCCACCGCCCTGGACAATGGAGCCGCCTCCGTCCTACGACACAGTGATGAAGAGCCAGGAGCGCACCGAGCCGCTTTAACCTCTGGTGGACATCCTGAATTCACGTCAGTGCCTTTTGTTTTCGGCTCTCAGCGAGAACCGTGAATAAATGGTCGGTGCTATCAGTGAACTGGCTGCGACCGGCCTCGTCTGTGCCTTAAGAGCCACGCTGATCCCAAGCACAAGAAAAACTGCAGCTGGTTAAAGACTTAATATTTGTACAGACTGGGCCCCTGTGTGGCCTCGATGTCTACTAAGTATGTGTGCTGTGACTGATTGTGAAAGTAATTGAAATGATTACTACAAATGCTTCACTCTGTGCACTAAGGGCCTTTCTTTAGACCAGTACTATGTAACTTTTACAGCAAAGTTCATGGATTCATGTCAACAGATTGGCTGCAAGTCTCTTGTCGACACCTAATTAGGATATTTTATCAGCCTGCTTGAATTTATGTGACCTACTACTGTGGCTGCACGGCACTCCTCTTCAAACCCAACTAACCCTCACAGCTGCACAGCTCGTCATTGCATCTGCAGCTTATTCCAAGGCGAAGTGCCTTAACCGGGACAGCAGAATGTTAACAGGACAGTGTTATTCATCGCTCAGCTTTGTATCCACTATTTGCAGAATGCCACACTGTTAGTTTTGTTGTGACGTTACTATAAACTTGAGTTAATGAATAGCTCCGGAGCTCTCTGTAGGTGCTGTCAGACTTGTAAATAATGGATTGTTTATTTAAAAGAAGGAAACCCTTGGAAAGGCGAAGAAGGGGAATGTCCGTATATTTTAAAATCATGTCCAAACTAAGCAAACACCATCGCTCACTCAACTCAGTGGGCTGAGTTGCAAGACAAGGTGACCTATCAGTTGCAAACACACACCTGCAATTTTATACCTGACCTGAGCAGGCTGTCTGCAGGCTGTAATAAGCAGCAGAGTGGAACCCTGGCTGCGTCTCCTTCACCCTCACCTTCAGGACCCAGAATAACACAAAATCTTATCTCAGTGCACGACAGATACCTCAGTTGAATGTGGTGAAGTGATTGCAGACATCAAAGACATCTGTATCTGGAAGATTCAGTCACTGGTGAATCAGAGCTTGTGGTTATAACTGCTCCATGAAGACAAAAGAACACTCCAAGCAGCTCCGTGGAAAAGTTATTGAAAAGCATGGGTTAGGGGATAAGTCAAGAACATTTCCATGTCACTGAATATCCCTTGGAGTGCAGCTAAACCCATCTATAAGACATGAAAGGAATATAGAACGTGTAAATCTGCTCAGAGCTGGTTGCCCAACTGACCGTTTAAGGCCACCAAGACACCTATGACTCCCCCCTGAAGGAGTTACAACCTTCAGCAATGGGATGGGAAAAACTGTTCATTCTCTATCAGGGCCCTGAAGGCAAAGGGGGAGGAAACGCAGTCAGTTTTCCACTCTGCTGCTTTTTACAGCCCGCTCAGGTCAGGTATAAAATTGCAGGTGTGTGCATGCACCTGACACACAAACAGAAGCTTCACTAGTCAGCAGTGGTTGGAGAACGATGGTAGAGGGGAAACCATACCGGTACGGGCTGATCGTGGCGGGGTTGTGCGTGGCGACAGTCGGGCTTTTCATCATGACGGTGGAGCGGCCGCACATTTATGCCACGATGTGCGTCCTGGGCATCGCCATGGTGTGTGTCGGGACCGTGTGGAGCCTCTGCCAGTGCTATCCAAAGGTAGAGTGTGGCAAAGACAAAGGCAGGAAATATACGATTGCTGCCAAGAAGAAACAGATATTGTAATGGAGGGTGTGTGCTTATTAGGTCATTGTGGCTCCTGAGATTCAGAGGAAAAGCCTAGAAGAATTAGAGAGCGCTGCAACTGAAGCAAAAGATGAAAGGTACTGTCTCACACAAACACTCTCGCAGTTCCTAATGGGCCGCAGACAAGTGGGTGTTCGTTCAGGTCCTAATGATTCCCTGTGGTCTGTCTGTGCATCTGAAAATGGCGAGTGACCATTATTAAGTGGGTGAATATGGCGACAGCAGCAGAAATGTGTCTGAGGGGGGAAAGGGGGTCTGCACTAATTCACTGTAGATGCCCTTTTTATTTTCTGTACATTGAATGGAGAGTGGTGAGGAAAAGTACAATAGATGGTGGCCTGAAGGTCGTGACTGAAAAGGGTCTGATGAGTTGAAAACAAGAGGGAAGAGGACCCTTAACATTCCCTTGATTAAAGCACTCGAGCCTCATTTATTGTAGTGGCCAGCGTTTTTAAAAAAAGAAAGAGAAAAAAAGAGGCTGTTCTCGCTCCTGCACTAGCGAATGTTTGCAATAACACGAGATAAAGACATGCACGCTCAGCAAAACCCTTCCTCGGGAGCAAAAGAAGTAAGAAAATGAGGACAAAACGCTGGAACTAGACTTCTATTTCTGTCTCTTCCCCCCTCCTCTCCCCTTTTTGATTTAATTTTAGGCACACCGAGGCTCTGCCAGGTTTCTGTGGCCAAATGTCGAGTAGCGGCAGACTTCTCCCCGAAGCCCCGAAGAGTCAGTGTTACAGCTGCCCCACACTGCATCTGGTCTAAGGGACTGTTAGGGGGTCATCAAGACAACCCGAGGTACCAGACTGCACTCAGGACAACCAGGAGATTCCCCTGATGCTTGTACTTCACTTGAGTATGTTCATTTTAATGCTACTTTACACTGATCAGGCATAACTTTATGACCACCTGCCTAATATTGTGTTGGTCCCCCTTATGTGGTCAAAAATGCTCTGAACCATTGGGCATGGACAAGAGGACCTCTCAGGGTGTCCTATGGGGTCTGGCACCAGGACATTGGCAGTGGATCCTTTGGGTACTCTGGGTTGTGCAGTGGAGCCTCTGTCAATCAAACTTGTTCCACTGCATCCTGTTGATGCTTGATCAGAATGGGGTCTAAGAAGTTTGGAGGTCAAATCAACATCTTGGGCCATTGTCATGTTCCTCAATGTGTTCCTGATTGTTTGATGTTGTTGCCATGTGGTGGAGTGCATTTTCCTGCAGGGGTAGGCCAGTGACATTTGGGAATGCCATTAGCATGAGGGAGTGTGCTTGTTCTGGGACAATGTTTATTTGGGTGTCTCAGTCTCATCAACACAGATGCCAAAATCCAAGGTTTACCAGGAGAACACCACATAGTACCAATATGATGAATGTTATTCACTTCACCTGTCAGTGGTCATAATGTTGTGGCTGATCGGTGTATACTTACACTACATTTCAGGGGGAAATATTGTGCTTTCTACATTCATCTGACAGTTTGGGTTACTTCATACAAAAATGAAGTTTTGACACAATGGATGATGAAACAAGCTTTTAAAATACAAAACTTTGTTAAAGAATAAACCAGTGGTTTCCAACTTGTTTGGCTTCTTACAAATAGCAGTGTTCAGTTGGGTCACATTTCAGATCTCACATGGTCTCACATGGTGCCATTTCAGTAAATGTCAACTGATTTAATATCCCACCAGAAAACTGTATATAAAGTAGTTCAAACTAGCTCCACCTGCAGCATCTACAGCAGTAACATGCTGCGGACACACTGATGCTTCACTATTGACAATCTAATGATGTCATATATGATCATATATAAGTCAGATCGACCAAACCAGTAATACCTTAACTGTGTTTTGCTGCTGTGGGCTTTTACTTAAGTAGGAGCTTTTCATTGCAGGACTTTAACTTGTAATGGAGTATTTTCACATTGCTGTATTGATACTTTTACTTAAGTAAATTATCTGAATACTTCTTCCACCTCAGGCTAAATATGTATTGCATGACAGTTCCAGAAGATGGCACTATTTACTGTTAGAAAATGTGTGTGTGTGTGGTCCAGGTATTACTTATTTTGTGGGGACCTAAATCTATTTACACAGTCACATTATGTGGACATGCATTCCTTATGGGGACAATAAGCAAGACTGCATAACATAAATCATTCAATTTTACAGTGAAGACATAAGGTTAGGGTTAGGCAAGTAGTAGTTATAGTGAAGGTCAGAGTGTATTAGCACACCTGAGGGACAGTGAGTGGCCCCACATTCACCTATAATATTCCAATCAGACAGACTTTTTGGCCCCATTATGCAACTTAGTCTTGTGTCCTCTTAAAGCTGGTGCTCTTGCAGCAGACACATTATGAAACACAATACTGGCTCCTACAATTCCCAAAATACAACTAAAAAATGCCTTTCTTTCCCTTATCACTGCCTTTTCTTGCAAAGCTGTATTGCTTGTTGATGCATTACCATCAGCTGTTTAGGAACAGTGTGAAACTGGACGAGGGGACATGTTACAGTGTTGTGAAAACCTTCAGATGGGTGACAAAATAAAAGCAAAAACCAACTTGAAATGTCTTAGTGAACTGATGGGCCACTATGTGCTGCCTGAACAGGTTCAGTGCATCTTTGCATTGATCATCCAAGTCTCTGGAACTCTACTGGAGGGATGCAACACCAATCTTCCAAAACATATTCCCTCACTGGAGCTTTCCATCTACATATTGGTATAAAATCCCCCTTAGGCGATCAATTGGGTTGAGATTTGGTGGCTGTGGAGGTCATAATATATGAGTTACACAGTTTTTGTACTCATCAAACCACAGCATAACAAACCACCTCACTGTAAAGGTGTTTTACTTGAATTTGTCACCTGTCTGAAACCGTGGTCAAAAACTCCACAGAATAATGGCACCAGCTGCAACACAGGCTTTAAATAAATAACAAATAATCTAACCTTTATTGATCCCTTTGGGGAAATTCCTCTCTGCATTTGACCCATCCTATTCAAAGTTAACCTTAACTATACATGAGTAGTGGGATGCCGCGGTGCAGCACCCGGGGAGCAGTCAGGGGTTAAGGGCCTTGCTCAAGGGCCCACAGTGGTGGTGACTGGGACAAGCGGTCGCTCTCACTTTCCCACCTCAACCTCTTGCCAGTCAGGGGCTCGAACTGGCGACTCACTAGGCCACCACTGCCCTATACTATAAATGTGTGCTCTACTGCCTACATTAAATATAATAATAATTTCCACCTTCTGTCACAGCCAGAGGTTTGGTGCAAATGCTGCTATAAAATCAGGTAAGAAAGCCAACTAACCCTGGTAACACAACTTGGGTTAAAGCCACAGAGAACATCATGTAACAGCTGGAGTAGTGGGCTTCTCTTTATGATGTGATCTAGTGATTTTAAATGCAATGCATCCTAATAACTACTTGTTTTGTTCTCCTTTAATCAGATCTGTGTGATTTAAACTGACACAAGTTTTCCAGAGATCCATGAGTTTCGCGGTGCGCTCTGCAGCTCCGTGCGCATCTCAGCACTGCAGAAATAAATTCCAGACAGCAAAAATAAACAAAGATCAACATGCTCACTCTCCCTGCGCAGCACGAGTTCAGACACAACAACAAGAACTTGCACTTGAATGCAGTAAGTCACACTGTTCACATGAATGTGCAACAAATCAAGTTGAGCGTTAAGGAAGCGTTTCCTCCGATTGACATGCAATAATTACAGGGTGGTTTAAGGGGGAGCGTGAAACATGACTCCTCCACAGTAAGAGGTGTTTTTAACGGAGGACAATCATTCGATACAAAAGCGGTGGCGTGAGCCCCGGAGACGTCACCAGTCCCCGCCTTGAATTATAAGAATCAATTGTTCGATTTTTTTTTCACCCCCCCAAAAAATCAGAATAGATGGTTGGAGGCGTTCACAGGACGCGCGGCTGTCGGAGACACCAAAACATCTGGACAGTAAGTCGAGGCTTGGAATAAAAAAAAAAAAACTCTCATCAGTGGTGTCAGTCCACAGTTATCTTTGATAATTTATTTTTACTGGAAACTGTTCAAGAGGTGTGAAGAATGCCTCGCACTTCAGCCTGGCTCGGCTGGACACTGTGTTTGTGCGCATCTCTGGCCGTGTGCGCGCAGGATTACACCGAGGACGACGAGATGATCCTGGATCTGATCCGCGAGGACGGAACTGAGCCCGAGACCGGAGCCGAACCTGCAGCCGAGTTCCTCAGGTGCAACAAGGTAATGGTAGAGTTTGTTGCGTCGGAGGCGTTAAAGCGCATCTTCTCCATCTAAAGTCACCATCATGTCATCACTGTCCACAAACTAAAGCTGCGCACATGTCACACTGTGTTAATCAGGGAATTTCCTTCTTGAAAATCCTTTAATAATGAGCTTTTTATTCAGCTGAGACAGTCTACAGACAGGAGATCTCCATTTGCATGTGCGCTCATAACCAGAAACCCCAAATTTAGTTCCCATTTCTGGATCATTACTATGACCTGAAAAGCATCCAAGCGCACAAACTAAAGCATTTATTGGTCATTAAAAATCCTAAGTGACATTTGTTTTAAAGTTACTGCAGGCATCCCTCATTTCTCCTGCGCACTGACACATGCTGGTCACCTGTACTGTATGTTCCCTGTGCTGTGCTCCAGGCGGCGTGGCGCATGCCCGGTCAGTACCTATTCGTGCTGCGTCAGGGGACGCACGACTCTCAAGTGCAGAGGACCATCAGGAGGCTGCGAGCCAAAGCAGCCAGGAGAGGATACCTGGTGGAGATCCTGCAGACCTACTCCGGAGCGCTGCACGGCTTCCTGGTCAAGATGAGCAGCGACGTCCTTCACCTGGTAACTGCTTCACAGTAGTCACCTGAAGTGTGTTTGAAAATGAAGGTTTGAGTTAAAGTGTTGAACATACCCTAAACATAAAAGTTAAAAAAAAATGCAGTTGTTGCATGAGGAGAAAATAATGTGACCAATGAGATGTGATCATTAGTAAAGCTCTGGCAGAGGATGTCCAGCAGTTTATATTCAGTTAGCAGATTACTCAGCAGGAGTCTGATCACACCAGGCTTAAAAACCAGCAATAAAAATCTGAGAATCACATTTAAAACTGGCAGGTGACTGATTAAGGGCAGCAAAGATTGCAAAGCCTGACAGAAGCATTTCATAGTGGCTGTAGTCCAGAACAGACCAAAGTAAAGTGAATTACAGCAATAAAGAATGGATGAGTTTCTCTAGATCAGTGAATCAGAGAAACAAACTGATCTTAGATGTATGCCCTGAATGAAACAAGGCTGCACTACTTTAGGGTGCCCTGACTAGACTTTACAGTATGCAGGTGTCGTGATCAAGAGGGTTATTATTAACTGTTTTAAATTTGGAGTCATTCTGTTTTACAAAATTAACATTAAAATGCTTTTTAATAGCTTTACTGAGCCACATAGACTACCAAGCATTAGTGGAAATTTGTACTATCCGAGTCATTGAATATTTAGTATCTGTCGACACAGAGTCCAAATCAGATACCATTTTCCCAGATAATATACACTTTAAGTACAATAAAGTTATAAATGACCAATCCAATATACATTATATGCTTGACAACAAAATAGGTCTGCAATGCATTAAGAAAAATAATGCATTTCTTGATTTTAAGCTGTTCCTTATTGGTACTTGGGCGGTCATATAGCTTACTGCAACACGTTAGTAGGGCACAATCTGAAATGTAGTGGCGGGCCAGGTGCACTGTGGCTCCACAAGCTCCAAAAGATGACAAAACTCTGTATCCTCTACATGCTTGTCAGAAAATGTGTTGTAGATTAGCTGCAGTACCTCGTTGTGCCACCAGGTGAAGCCTGTTTTTAATACTGTAGCGACCAGAGGAGGTGGTCACTCTGACTATGGACAGTTCTGTGTTGAACTATGGGGGTTTAACTAGCAATGGGCACCATGACAGAGACTTCTGTGACACTTAATGGCCTCCAGCCAGAGCTTGTGTCATTATAATCTTAGTTAGACAGCCCATTCTGTAGACGATAGTGGTCAATTCATGTTCATTCTGCTATAGGAGAAAAAACACTCTTGGTTGTTTGTATTTCTTTAATCTAATCACAGTTGTCTTGGGGGGAGCTAAGTGAAATCTGCGGCTTTGGTGTTACCTCAAAACAGTAACAGGTGGGATTGTTTTGGTGGAACATTTCCATGTCAGGGGGACAAACACTGATTAAAATGGATAACTGATAATGCTGCTGATTGTTGATTAGGCAAATTATTTAAAATTTTGAATGGCTAGCATCTTGTCACAAATTACTACACCTCTGCCTTTACTACTCCTATGTGACAGTGGATATAGGTAAAAGCTGATACTGATTGGGCTGTTGTATAGGCTATTTGCCACTATAACAATAAAGTGTGAGTTATTTTTACAAACTTGTAGTTAAATTTGACTGTGTTCCTGTCAGGCGGTGAAGTTCCCTCATGTCCACTACATCGAGGAGGACTCGTCCATCTTCGCTCAGAGCGCCCCCTGGAACTTACAGAGGTTACTGCAGCCTCACGGTTTCATCTCTGAAAATGGAACATACAAGCCTCCCAGTAAGTCTGTCTCTAACTCTCACAACTTTCACTCTTTACATATCATTTTTTTCCCCATTAAAATGTATTTAAAAAAACAAACACATGCATTGTTAATCACTTAAAGGAGCCTTACACAATTTGCAATATGAGCCTCAAAGTGGCTGAAGTATCATCCAGCTGCTCCATGGACTCTGATGTTAACTCAGACCAGAATATTCAGGGAGAAATCAGAAAAACATTTCCACATTTATGTTGACATTAACAAATATCTTAAACCTACACATTCAGCAGTCATTTAAAGTCTCCTCTTTCTTACCATATATCCAACATCTGAACTAACCATTATTCAAACTCCATTCACGGAATAGTAACATAAATGTACTAAATCTAAGACTTTAGACAGAAACAAGTCCTGTAGGGGGCATGAAGTAGATTGAACTTTCAAAATAAAAGCCCCTGGAGGTATCAGGAGCTTTTAGCAGATTTCATGGACACTGAAGACTTTCAAAATACCCTCACACACACATTTAAACTCCTTCGAGTACACAGCTACATTTCTACCGGGGAAACTTTCCTTGGGGACCAAGAACCTTGGATGGAAGCCAGTTTCTCTACCTGCAGTTCCACTAGAGGACCCAGGGTCTAATTAAACCTAAAGACTATTTTACCCCCCAAAAAGACCTAACTTATGGGGTTTTGTGTTGAGAAGGTTCAGGAACCACATTACTGATTGGTCTAGTGTGCTAGTGTTTTCCCCAGCATTTTACAACTTCCATTAAAAATCTTACTTCATTTTAGTCAAACAACAAAAATAGACTCACAGAAAAATGGACCAATGATTTAGCTAAAAATTTTGTTAAAGGTTTGTCAACATTTTGCATTATTGCATGCACAAATGAAAAGTTAACTGACTAGTTTTCCCAAATCTTCACAGAGCTTTAGACTGCAGTGGAAATGCAGATAAGAAAGCAGGGGAAGGAACCTTTAGGCCCTTGGAAAGTAATCTGGATCTAAAGGTTCACAGGACTTCTGATGGAACCATGGCTAAAGACAGTCTTCTAGGGTTTAGACCTTAACCTAATCCCAATTAAATGACTTTTGTAATGACACCTCAGCTACTTCTCTGTACACTTAGAGAAAGTTTTTGCACACAGTCTAATTTCAACACCTTTCCCACAATATACTTTGCCCTCTTTATTTCTGTTATTCCAAGTCTTCATGGTCGCTTAGCTGCTCCTTCAATCAAACCAGCAATGCTATTTAGCTCCCAGCGATCTATCAAGTAATACACTTTTCCAGCTGCCGGCAATCCCACCAAAGATTCCTCCAGGAATTGCATTTTCTCGTTATTTGTCAAATCCACACTCCATTTGCCCTCTGCAGATGATGGAGGGAAGGCGGAGGTGTATCTGATGGATGGCAGCGTTCAGAGTTCTCACCGGGAGGTTGAAGGTCGAGTTCTCATCACAGACTTCAATAACGTCCCCGAGGAGGATGGAGTCAGAGTCCACCGACAGGTAACACACAGGAGGAAACACTTTAAAGAAACTTGCGTATTAGTAGTTGCAGCTCAGTAACAAAGCTGTCATGTAGATCTGTTTCAGTGTGATCATCTCTCTCTCCTCTGCAGGCTAGTCAGTGCGACAGTCACGGCACTCACATGGCAGGTGTTGTGAGCGGATCGGATTCAGGTGTAGCTCGAGGTGCCGAAGTTAACCTGGTTCGTGTTCTCAACTGTCAGGGGAAAGGAACCGTGTCAGGAGCTCTGGCAGGTAGGACTAAACAATTGTACAATGCACCGAAGATCTCTAACGTGTGTCTAAGTAATACTGATTTCCTCAGATAAAACATTTCAGTTGGTTAGTAACATAGTAGCAGCATGGCTGTGTTTATGCTAAGTGTCCTAACTATGGTGACTTTTTGAATTCTGCTGTAGTGTCACCATGAGGTTAACATTTGTGGCATTGTTTGAAACATCTCAACAACTACTAACACCATAAACTCCATGAGGATGCCAATGTCTGTATTCCCTTCTCCATAAACATGAATACGTTTGGCATCCCAGGACTCAGGAAGTCCCAGGCCTGGTTCAAAAACAAAATGACTTGGGGTGCATAGAAATAAGTGGGGATGCACTAGGATGCCCAAAAGTCGTCATCACCATCTTCCATATCATCTCCATAAAGTGATTATCGCCCAGGTTATATACATCTACAGCTGCTTTTATCTGGATCAAACAATCATAATGTGCAAAAACACAAAGCTTTATATTCGTCCGTGGTTAGAGCAAAGGAATCTTTGTGAAATTAATGTTTCTTTTAACCAAATAATCACATTTTTCGTCACGTTTGTGCCAGAATCAGGGTTAAAGGAAAAGATTAAAAGGAGCCCAATAACATTTGGTATTTGCCTTCATGAACTGTGATCACTTTGGTGATGCTGTCATCATATTTACACTTTGGTTTGACATCAAAAACCTGCAAAACTAACAGCATTCTCATCAGCCTGAGCTGTACTTTTATTTCAATGTGAATTACTGAATCTCAACTGAGAGCATTGGGCTCAAGGCAAAACTGTGTCTGAGTACGACCTTACAGAGCTACTAGAATGGCTGTAGACTCTTAGTCGAGTTTAAAATCTCTCACTAGTCATAGATTAAACCTCTCAAAACCCATCTTTGTATATTATAGGTGCATATTTAACAGTTGTATATGAAAAAATCCCCTCCTGCCTAAAAATGGTGTCTAGAATGTGTAGATCTATGAAGCCTCGCCACTTTCTCTGACCACCCCTCCCAACTTGCTGCATCTCGAGCACACCAGCGCAAACACTTTAAAACTCAATGCTACACACTAGCAAGTTAATATTGGACTAATTCAGCCATACATGCTCAATTGGAAACTAATTCTGAAACAGAAGAATGATAGGGAAAGCCCCACCCTGCAAATTGGTAGAACTGGTTTCTTAGGTTTGTTATGAATGAAATTCCAGAAGTCTGAAACTGTGTTTTTGAGACTGAAGTTTCAAGTGCAAATGTTCAGTCATGGCATTAACTGTTTATTTTCCTTATGATTTGTCTTATAGCATATACTAAACACTGTAAGGACATGTTAACAAGGTAAAGAGATCATGTTTAAAAGTGTGTTAGATAACTCTTTAGGTCTATTCTGCAAGTAAATGGAAAGGAAGGGCCACTACTTCTGCAGTGGAGTGTATTTTGTTTCCTAAACATCCCTCTCCTATCTGTTTAGGATTAGAGTATATCCGATCAACTCTACTGGCCCATCCTGTGGAAGCCGTGGTCGTGTTGCTGCCCTTCATCGGTGGCTTCAGCCGTTCATTAAACGCAGCCTGTCGAGACATGGTGGCTAATGGAGCTGTGGTCATCGCTGCTGCCGGCAATTACAGAGACGACGCCTGCCTCTACTCTCCTGCTTCAGAGCCTGAGGTGACAGAACACTTCATCTAAAGACCATAATGCACTCACACACTGGATAAACCACACATGACCTTCACCTTAACCTCGTTTACAGGTGATCACAGTGGGGGCGGTAAACTCAGCGGATCAGCTCATGTCTCAGGGAGCAGGTGGCACCAACTTCGGCCCCTGTGTTGATCTGTTTGCACCCGGTGATGACATAGTTAGTGCCAGTAGTGACTGTAGCACCTGTTTCACCTCCCGCAGTGGAACCTCCCAGGCTGCTGCACACGCTGCAGGTATCTAACACCAAACATGAAGAAGGAAGCATGACAAAACAAACTAATGTGTGTGCAGCTGCAGTGCAAGTGGTTTATATTGTGTTTTGTGTGTGTAGGTATAGCTGCTGTGATCCTGTCGTCCAATCAGGCAGCGTCACCGGTGCAGGTCCTGCACATGATGCTGGATTATTCCGTCAGCAACACAATCAACTTTCTGTCTCTGTCTGAAACGCATCGTCTCACCACCCCGAACCTGGTAGCAGCCATGCCTTCTAGCAACAACACAGCATCAAGTTAGTGGCTCGTGAACCTTAATCTTTTACAACAAACAAACGCAGTATCCATGTGTAGTTTACACTGTGTGTCTATGTGCAGATGTGGAGCTCATGTGTCGGTCAGTGTGGTCAGAGAGGTCAGGGGTCGCGAGCACCGATAAGGCTATCAGCCGCTGTCGTCAGGGGGAGGAGATGATGGGATGCAGCAGCTACGCTCCTGACGGCGTCCGTGTGGGAGAATCCATCACTGTGAGTTCAGTCAGATCTGCCATAATCTCTAGACTAACTTTCATCTGAAGTGTGTAAACATTCGCCTCCGTGGTTACAGGTGAACGACGGACGCATGGAGTGTGTTGCCTACAACGGTCCGGCAGGTAAAGGTGTGTTCGCTGTGGCCCGCTGCTGTGTGATTGGAGGTCTGCAGTGCCAGGTCCATGCAAGTCCTGAACCCGGGCAAGATGCTCAGTGTGTCGATTCACAGCACCACCTGACCGGTAAGTCGTGGGTTCGATCTGCAGTAGTTTAAATGATAGAAACACATCTGTGGAGCTAGTTTGACATTTTAGATGACATACTTCTGAGCTTTCTTGCTAAGAGTTAGATAAGATCAATGCCACCTTTCTGTCCGACCATAAATATAAAGATCATCTGGGGCTTTTGAATTGTATGTTTGACTCTCTAAAGTCCCTCTCTGGTCCCTACAAACTAATATCTGTGTATCATGTGTCGTATATTTAGAGTCATGTGTTTAAAATGGTTTAGATGTAACTCTACACCGGTGCTTCCTCCAGAATGTGCAGATCTATAAAAACCCCGCCTCTTTCTGCATTTTCACCCTTTCCCATACGCTGAAGCTTGAGCACACCAGCTCACCTACAACTCTGCTCAAACACTGTAAACTACTCCACACTACACTATCGCAAGTTGTAATTTTGGAGTAACTCAGCCGTACATGTTTGAACCCGGAAACTGACTCTGAAACAGAAGAACAATGATACACAAAGGCCCATTCTGCAAGTTGACCGGATTGGTTCCTGAGGTTTGTTACATATGAAACCCAGGAAGTATGAATCTGTGTTTTTGAGACTGTCATCAGTACACTAGAGTTTCAAGGAGGAAATACTCAGATGTGGTGTTGACTGCTTCTTTTGCTCATGATGTGTCTGCTAGCATATAAAAAACACCCTATGGGGATGTTAGCAAGGTAAAAATTTCGATTTTCCCCAGATGACTCCAAATGAACAGTTACCTCCTCTATAGGGAGCGTGCCTATGTTCGCACATTCCTAAGATATTTTTCAAAATTAGGCCCTATGTTCAGAGTTTTTACAAATAATCATTTTCTTAAGATAAAAAAGGGGTTTTCGTGTAAATGAGAGGCCAAACCACGTGGAAATAGTTGCGTTTTCCCTTGTATAAACGGGGTCTTAGAAATGTGAGTCGTGGGAACATAGGGCCTAATTTTCATCTTGAATTTTCAGTGAAAGATGAAATCTTAAAAATGTGGGAACATAGGGCTGACCCCATTTCCACTTGTTACCAGTCTTTATGCTAAGCTAAGCTAACTGCCTCCAGCTCCACATGTTATGTATCAGCAAGAAAGAGAACAAATCATTTTCCCTCCCAGAAATGACAACCAATTTGTTTCAGTGGAGTGAGTGTTAATGTGTTGAAGGCAGTCAATCTACTTCCTTAAGTACTATCTTGTATATAAGCAGTTATTTAAACGAAGAGCAAGCTTTTGATGCTGCTGCATTTAGAGCATCTTTGCCAATTATACCAGTTACCATGGCAATCACCCTGAAAAATAAATGCGCTCTTGGCCAACATAAATGCCAGCGCCGTGTGTGTCATGAAGAGCATGTTTTCAAACGTCATTGTAGAACACAGTTGAATGGTTTTCCCATTGTGTTCCTCATCTGCTGCCTTCACGGTGATGCCTGTGTGAAGGATGAGTCTGTGCTTGTCTGACAACCGCTAATGGACCACAGCTTCAAAGTTTTCTGTCGCCTTAAACTCATGCCAGCATCGTTCCTCCTCTCCAGGGTGCACGTCTCGGTCCACAGCTGAGCTCCTGACTGACTCACGTCCACGTCACGGCCACCGGAAGCACTGCACGGTTAAGGACGGGGTCACATCAGATGCAGTCTGCTGCCACGCTCCGTCTCTCGAGTGCAACCTGTTGGAAAACATCTCAGCTGACAAAGACCAGGTGAGTAACTGAAACATGGACATCAGAGAAATAACATCTGGACTTTTCCTCTTACCCTTTAGGCAAGGTCCTTAATGCTGCCCCGCCTACCTACCTATGTACGTCGCTTTGGATAAAAACCTTGTACCCTCAATCATCTCTGCTGTTCTCTTACAGGTGGAGGTGTCCTGTCCGTCTGGCTGGACTCTGACAGACTGTAGCGCCATCTCTCAGAGCTCTGCCGTCTTGGGGCCAGTTGCTAAGGGCAACAGTTGCCATGTACGCAGTGCCACAGGAGCGGCGAGGGCAGCGGGCATCGCCGTCTGCTGTCGAATCGGACCATCAGAGCAGCATGCCACCACTCCTCTCTGATCCAGCATCCTGAAAACAGCTGTGACACTTTGTCTTATCAACCTTAATCTTCTTAATAGTCACAAAGCACTTCTGTAAAGCTGTCTGTGTTTCAGTTGTAGCATTAGGATGAAATATGCTCCAGTGCACATATCGTATTGATGCCTCCGACTTAGAAATGTTCTTGTTAGATTAAAAAAACAAACAAAAAAAAACATCTGACATACACAGTTTGTAAAATGTAACCAAATATTTTTGTATCTTTTTACTAAACAAATATAATAAAAAGAGCTTTCACCAACATCTCATTTGAATAATGGCCTTGTGTTCAGCTGACGTACTGTCTGCAGGCTTTTTATGAACTAATAAACTGAACAGATGAAATCAACTGAAGGTGAAGAAAATCCAGTCGGGCAAATCTGCTTTAGGGTGAATAATAATGAAAGCCACATGAAGGTATGCATCAGAGGTCGTGGAAGTCACTAAGAATGCATCAGTGTTGGTTTCCAGTTCTGATTTGAGGTGCAGCTCAGTCTGGCTGCAGCATAGTTGTAGATAATAAGCTTGATTAATAGGCTCATTGTGTTCATTAAGGAGAACATTTCCTGTCATGTAAACAGTTGTCTGTCCTGAGCATTGAAATGCACCACTTTGATGGGTTCCACAGTTCATGTGAATAGAAATGAACCAAAAAAATAGTCATGACAGCCAAGCATGTTCACTGGATTTAAATCCTGATTGTTTCTGACTTTCACACATGGATGACTTCACCAAAGAATAGCACATATACACCAATCAGCCACAACATTATGACCACTGACAGGTGAAGTGAATAACATTGATCATATTGGTACTATGATCAATGTTATTCACTTCACCTGTCAG
>OMNN01083192.1:0-15192 GCA_900302755.1 Chromis chromis | reverse complement strand
CTCTATTCCTCCATCTCTGGTGTGTGTGTCTTCATAGAGACATCACAGCTTTTAATTACAGCTGGTGATTCAGAAAGAGGCTGACCCACTCATGCCCATGAGCGTGGACCCAGTGTACAGACATGCAGACACAACAAAGCAGCAAGTATAGGCCTGCTGGCCCTTGGCTGTGTGTACATGTGGGTGTTTTTCTATGTGTGTGTGAACTAACAGTGACAAATACAAGGGGGGGTTTGCAAACTAAAAGCACAGCCATTACAGCGGTAAGTAGAGGCCAGGGCCAACTTAACGAAGAGCGCTGCACTCTCATCAAGACAAAAAAAGCAAAACACCACGGTGATGTCACAGGTTAGCAATGTCAGCTAAAGGAGCAAATACAGTAACACATGTTGGTGACCCCAACATGTTTTCTCACAGCAGAAAACACAAACACCAGCTAGCTTCCACAAGCCTGTCTGAGGTCATAAACCGCTTATCTTTGAGTTGGAAGAAAAAAAAACACTGTGGTCTGCAGCGAGTGACAGGCAGCGCATTTATAAATTCTGAAACACTTTAACTCCATTAATTGATTTTTGGGTCACTTGGGGACAACAAACCTTGCTGTAAGCGCAACACTGACATATTATTACCTCGTTAAAATTGAGTTGGCCACTGTGTTAGCAAGGAATTGCCTATTTACACATTATGATGCATTTAGAGTCGGGTTTCTGGTCCAGTATTGACCGACAACTCACAAAATATCACTGTCTGTAGCTACTAAATGCTACACCGTGTCCTCCAGCTGTACAGTGGGGTGATAATTCATATATTTTACCTAGAGTAGAAAATATCAATTTATATTTAACATTTTTGACAGCTGTCTGGACAATATCCACTCTGTAGCTACATGTGTTGACCATATACACCACCGAGTTGAGTTTTTAATTGAATTTTAAAATGCTAAATTTATGTGTGATAGAAAATACCTATAGTGCAGCTAAATCCTAGCATTCTCTCAGGTGAGTGACACCTTTGGGACACTCACATTTGGCTTATGCCTCTACCTCAAATACGTCATGTTCAATATGCATTTTAAGATTCTGAATGTTCCGCCGTCCCATAAATCCCCCTTCTACGGCCTGTTCAGAGCACAGAACATGATGGCTCTCAAAGGAAAATCTCAAGACATGATTGAGTGGTCGGTGTCATGAAACTCAATCCTTTCCAGGTACCATATCAAATCCCTTCAAACATAAACGCTCACTCCCGCTGGGTGGCAAGGTTCAGGACCGTGATCCTGACAGACCTTGAGACAGTTCTTTCAGATTAGTGGGAGCTTAAGTCTCCCTTTGATTTGATTCCTTTCTCCTTCCCCTGCTGCATCTCTGGCAGATGCTGCTGCCGTCTGGAGTACACAAACCTCTCCTCAGCAAGGTGAGACCCTGAAATGACCGTTGAAATTGCACTGTAATCATACACAGCTAAAAACAACAAGTAAATGTCTGCCATATGCCTCAAAGCCCTCTGTTTGTGTTCTCGTGAGTTGCAGGGGGATTATTGACAAGAGTATGAGCGGTGCCTGGATAGAGACGCTGAGCGTGGCGCTGACTCTTATTGCCCATGTCTGCGATCAGATCTGTCAGAGCCACTCAGCTGTCCGTCTGCCTGGTGTTTGACAAGTGTTTGATGCAGCACAGGCCTTAGAGAGGATCAAGCCCTTCCTGAATTGGCTTTACCTCTCCCAGTGCAACAGGAGTTCTGTGAACACATCAAACACATCTCCCCCCCTTTCTTCCGCTGTTAACTAATGAACTATTTTTATCAAAAAATATGCACGGTCCGTTGGATCATCAGAGGGGACTGAACAACAGCACCCTCCGAGAGTTAGCAGAACAATCAAAGAAAACAAAAAGCGCTGGCCGGGCTTGATTCCCTCATCACTGGCCATTGCACGGGGATTGCAGCATGATCCTGATGGCCCCTGTCTCTGTTTTAGTGTCTAAGCCCATCTGACTTAGCTTGGCTCCCCGCTCGTTAGGTCTGGTCCTGTTTTGGGACAGTTGTTCTCCATGTCCAAACATGTGAGGGATTTCCTCCTGGAGTTTCCCAGTAGAGAGGAGGGTGGATGAAAGGACTTGTGCAGAAATGAGATATAAAGAGGGAATCATGCTGGACAATTTCCTCCTATATCCTTCCCCATTCCCTCACAGACCCACAGAGACCAGGAGGATGCAGACCAGGTGGAATTAGAAAACGAAGACTGTGTGTGTGCACACGAATGCACATACTCGAAAAACCCTCATGTACAAACATAGTTGCATGCGTGCGTAGTGGAGATACTGACTGTGTGGATCACCTTGTTCTGTCTTTATATGGCCATAGCAGCGTAGTTACTGTTACTGTGCCTGTCAAGCTTTCTGTTCTTGCATGGTGCGTATGCAGTTGACAGATAATAGTGGCAGCTGTAGATAGCTCACTAATTGAGCTAGTGACAGCTTAACAGTAGATGATGCGTGCATGTGTAGAAGAAACACTAATAAAGAAAGGACATGGTTCTTTCTTTGCCATGTAGAGGTGGTCAGTCCAAAGAAAGAAAGAAAAAAAAACAAATTTAATTTTTATTTTAACCCACACCTAATGCTACCCTTGGTAACAAGTAACAAATGAAGTGATGTTGTGGAGAGTAAGTTAGTTAGCTGGTCATGCTATTGATTGCAGATTATGTTTGAACAGAGCTACACTTGACAGAAACACTGCTTAACTTCGCATGTGCTTGTAGTTTACACTGCAGACCAAGAGCTTGAACAAACGCTCACCCAGTCTTCCTTGTCCCACCTTAGAGGCCCATAGGGGGGCAGAAAGCCCCCGACTCTTAGTACACCTTATTGCGTGCCCCCTCACGGTTGTGTTAACAACCATTTTATTCCTCTCTATAAAATGGGCTGAGGTGCTGTTATGCAGAGGGATTCTTGGTCAAGGCTTAGAGGCTCATGGAGGGTGGCTGAGCCAGGTAAATCCCCAAGCCAGGGCCCTCCATTGGGGGTTGGCCCCCCGTTACTCGAGGCCCAGACTTACATTATAATCAACAGATCCCGGAGAGGCAGATTCCCCTCCTCAGACAAATAATAAATGTTCCAAATATTTGTTTAATAGCAGAGGGAAGAGCTCACCTCCATTGCAGGATGTTGTGCTGCCTTGATCCATTGTCTCTATGAGGGTGCTTTTAAAAGTGCACAGTTAATCTGTGTGTGGTGCTGGTTTATGCAGAGAGAGGAAGATTGGTGAGGTTCTCTGGAGTGAGTGTGTATCATTCTATTAGTTATAGGATGCCAAGCCTGATTTGCTGTAAAAAGGAAAAGGTACAGTGTGTAAAACTACACTAAACTGAACTGCCAAGTCCAGCTTTTATTGGCTTTTACTCTTTAATGGCACAGCAAAGATAATGAACTACACTGAGCCGCAGTGGCAAGCGGTCGTGTGTCAGTGTAAAGACATGTGAATGTAAATGACAGTTATATCACACAAGCTTAAGAGAGGCTTGTTATTAAGGGTTAAATAGAACAAATAAATCCACGCTGGATCTGGTGTCTGTTGAAAAAGATTAATTTCATCAGCTCAATGCAATACACTTATCGGAAACTAAGATGGATGACTATCATAACTCTGCAAGACATTTCCTGCTTTATATCACAGCATATGGGAATTATAAGATGGATCAAAGGCTTTATAGAGATCTCATCTTGATATTAAATTTAAGTGGAGTGCTATGGCTCTTTCTATGTTTGACTTAAAACAAACAGACATCTGCTGTAACTTACTAGCTGGAATGATGAATTTGCTACTGTATATCCCCACAGGTTCCTCGATCTTTGGATCTGTGGTCACATGTCACACCACTCCCTCATGTGCTGCAGCTATCTTCAGCTCTCTCCGCCTTGCCCCCGTGCACACAACAAATGCAAAAACAAACAGACCCACGCTAGCGGCAAGCCTTCAGGAACAGCGGCGCGGGGCCTCCCTTTGATAACTGCTGAGGTTTATATTTTTCTCATCAGAAATGAAACACAACATTAAGCCATTCATTAAAGTCAACTAAAGCTAATTATCCCTCATTTACCCAAGTGGCCGTGGGGCAGGAGAGCCCCATATACTTAGGCCCAGATGTGTCGATGAGTCAGTCGGGAGATAGCAGACCGCAGAGGGGGCTGCTCACTTCGCTCTGAGTCCTGCGGTTTCGAGGCGCATCAGACTCAACGGGCCGGTCGTGATGCCTGTTCGCTGCCTGGCTGCTGACGTTCCCCCCTCATGACACCATGAGCCGAGTAAAGCCACTGCAATACAGCAGGGCTCCATTTACTGGAGGGGGAAAAAAGTCGATAATGATCAGCTATACGCCTTAATTCAAAACTGAAAATGAATAGTGAGTGTCATACCCCTCTAGCTGGCATATTTTCCAAGTTTAAGCAGAGGTTGAGTCATATAAACAGCAGGCCTCCATTCACATGACCTCTCATTGCTGCAGGGGGCGACAGTGTGCGTACAGATTTCTGCTTTAAACTATAAGTCTTTACATTTTGGCAGCTCCAAGTGGAAGTGGGAAAACAGTAACAGTTGGCAGCATGTCATAGACCAGAAACCATATGACGTCATGCGATTTAACTCCTCAGACTTAATTTCTTCTTTTCTGTGTCTGGTACCCCCACCAAACGATTAGAAATAATGACTGAACCGCTTTACCACTAGGGATGGGGAAATCTGGCCCCAGTTTGCTGTGTCCAGTTGTCTTCAGATGAGGCGTCTACTCATTGCATTGTTGAAGAGGCATTTATGTTTTGATGTAAATATTGTGTAGAACACTTTTGGCAAAAAGGGTACAGCACTGATGGGATGCTATTCTTTGTTGAATCCACACTTTATGATTTAGTCAAAGAAGCCAGGTGTATTTTTCCATATAAATGTTGCCAAGTGCAGCTTTAAACTAATAAATGTTGCATGGATTGGCAAGAAACCATCTGGTCCCGTGTGTGGCCTTTATTTTAATCATCCCGCAGTCAAGAGAGTTTGTGCTGCAGTGGTGCAGTAGGGAGACGGGTGAAAGTGCAAGAAGGGTGCACGACAACTCGCTGCACTTTTCTTATTTCATTTTAAGCTGTTTTGAATTGAAATTCTGATCATATCAGTCAGGACGGTCAGCCATCCCTATGTCTGTTGTTGATAAGGCCAATAGCTACATCATAAAAACACATTCTATTCAAGGTTGGAGGCTGTAAATTTGTTCCACAGAGGTTACATTTCAGTCATGCAGCACGGGAAACCCTTTGAAGAACCAAGGATACATATGAGACAGCTACTGTTGGGATATTTGGTTTCTGAAGTTGGCCAGTGAGCATAGAAAACAAGCAACTGCAGCCTAAAATGTACAGTTTAAATGTATTATTCTATCAAATTTTGCATTTATTTATAACCCCTTATAGTAAAGGGTTTTTAATAATGTAATGAAATGGATTCAAATTACCCTAAGGGATGTGCAAAAACAAAGAAATGCATGCTTTAATACTAAGTTGCAAAGCTAGCTGCTAGCTAGTCACTGGTAGCATTGTCCACTTTCAGTTAGCCCACATCCTCAACTGATTTAGAGTTGGAGGGTGTTTTATTGTTAAAATGTGCATATAGTGTATATTTTACACTTAAATTATTTACTATTGCATTTAATGCCAATATTAAACAAGAAAATTTGTGAAAACACTTTCTTCTTGGGGGTAACAGCAGGCTAGCTAGCAAAAACCATTTATTATTTAAGGTAAGTAAAGGAAGTCTATCCATTTAATTCTGGAGTCTTTGTAATAAAAGAAAAAAAAGTTTCCTAATGTTCATCTCCTGTTATATTGGACTTATTTTAGTGCTGTAATGTTTATTTTTTCATTAAAGCTATAATATAGCTCATGACAGCGACAAACACTAATGCTAGTTGCATGTGAATTTACAGCTGATGCTAAAATAACTTAAAAACTAGAATTCTAAGGCTCTTAAATTTTGTTTAAAGCCAATGTTTTCATGGCGTAATCTGGGATCCAGCTTATAGCAGACTTAAATACGATTCCTTATGACTCCTTTGGTTTATACATTGTGTTATTAATTAATACATACATACATACATACATACATTAATACACACACTGAGAAAATGTACTTTAACAATTTCCATAACCATCCAATCTGTAAAACTTTAGAATGCATGTGCTCCCTCAAGTTGAATGGATATGAAGCCTCTGAGCAGCTGTTGTTTGTCAGTAAACACCTCAAAACCAAAAGCAGGCGACTTGATAAACCATGATGTCCTGTTTTCTGTTTCTAACTGTTAAATAAAGACATGATGTGCAACTTTGAAGGCTCTGGAGTTGGTTAAAGTCACATTTGACAAAGCCGGGCTGAGGAACCAAAGCAACAGAACAAATGTAACACATCATGTTGCTGTTTATGAATTAGCAAACAGTAGTAAACGGTACGTAATTAGTCGTTTCTTCTATTTACTGGCAAAACACTGTTTGCCACACATGTTTAAAGAGATTTTATATATATATCCAAAGTGAAATGTTGAAGCTTAGGATTGCAGTGGACATGCCAGCATCACAGTGCATTTCAAAAACCTGAGAGATCAAACCCCAGCTTACCAACTTGGAATCTGATTCAAGTATTCATTCCATTGCATAAGTACAGCAGGAAGAAGTAACTCCCAACTTTCCAACATTTCTGAAAAAGAGTGTTTAAGCGAAGGCGTAGTAGAGGAAATATCTCTGGAAAGCAGGAACTCGCTTTAGTTTTTTGGAAGTTGGCCTAATTTAACATCTGTCATGAGAGGTTTCTACTTGATAACCTACCTCTGAGTGCTCGAGCCAGCGGTAGTAAGCTCAACAGCACAAGGGAACAGTTACCATATTGTGCAGAGCAGTGGAGCATGACTTTGAACTCTGAGAAGACTGATGGAGAACAACTTTAATGCTCAGGGTCATCATCTGCTCTGTAGCCTTCCCGGGCAGGTTGTGGCTGCTTCTCGCTGGTGTGATCGACCATCTCCAGAGGGGGAAAAAAAACACGCTGTCTGCACTGACCATCGGGCGTATTAATCACCGTGTCAGTCATGCATGTTTTGCCGGGACTTCTCCGCTTAGAGACGTTAATCTCCGAGTTGGGTTTTCGCTTTAACTTACTGTCAGTTGAAACGAGGCATCAAAGAGCTGAGCGGTGAGCTAACCTGCTTTTTTTTTTTGAAAGTCTCCGCGCAGATCCTCCACCGGGTCATAGATGAGAAAATAATGAGCGACCTAATCCCAACATTAGCTTTTTAAATCGGAATGCGTATGTTTTAAATCATTCTCGCCCAGCAGCGCGGTGATAATAAGCAGAGCACGGGGGGAAAGGGAAGGACAGAATGAAAGAGTGAATGAAAGAGTGTGATCCAGAGTAACCTTGTTAGGGCTAAGTGATGCTGTGCAGAGAGCCGCTTGTCAGTTGGTTGGCAAGATGAGCTTCTTGTAAATGATTGTCCTCTCTGTCAAAAGGCTGATTTCTTTTTTCCTACATCTGACGTCTGTCTCTGCCACAGGAGTTTCCTCGCAAGTACTGTAGCTTTTCCCCCTTATCCAGGTTTGTAATAGGTACAACTTTCTGCCTTTTTTTACACTTGTATAATGTTCTCCTCTGCCCCAAATGTCAAATCATCGTTCTGCAGTGTTTCCCTGAAGGCAGACATAGAGCACAAAGCGCCATTAAAAGTTTTTGGCTCACCTCTGGCCCACGCCTTAATGAACTATGGGTCACTTAAGGTCATACTGCTGTGTCCCACCTATAAATCAACTGCAAACTAAGTTCAGCGGCAATATAGGGCAGTGTCAGCGTCCGTAACCTTTTCCCAGACAGAGGAGTTGTCGGTGTGTGAGTAAAGAGAGCACTGGCTGGCTACAGATCCTTTCCCCTTCACAGCATTATAAATGTATGTGTGAGGAGGCCCTTAATGGCTGCTAATCCAATTTCTGCCACTGAAATCAAATCTCACTGGCGCCAGTACTTCTCTCCTTCCCTCACAAATAATGGCCTCCGCTTTGGCCTGTTTATGAAATAGACGAGCCGCCAAAAATTCCGGCTTTACCTTCCTTAAGTCCACTCGAATCTTCTTCAAAATTGTTTGGATTTTTTTTTCCCTTTTTTTTTTTTTTTGTGTTCTACCCCCCCCTGCCTCCTCCGTGTCCCACGAAAGTTATTAATTGACCGTCTGCGTCGAGTGGAGGGATGGGGTAACAGGAGAGCAGAGTCAAGTTTTCAGCAGCGTAGGATCTCATTTACCGTATGTCTTAATGCCTTCTCGAGGTCAGTCATCGATTTCTCTCAAACCGCAAAGCAATGGAGATAAGATTAGGCCTTCGATTCCTGCGCTGCCGCCGGAGCCGTTAGTGGATGAAATCACTTGGCCTGCGCCGACGGTCGCTGCATTGCTCTTTTCTAGCGGGTCATGGCCTCTGTGATTATAGGGTAATGCACAGATACCCCTGCAGTAGCCTGAGGCCCAGCAGAGAAAAAACGACTGTTTCTTCTCTTGAGTGGAGTAATCTCAGAAAGTCTGTACGGTGACAAAAAGTAAATAAAAGCCTGATTCCTCTCATGTTAACTTATACATATTCTTGAATTTGGTCCGCTTTTCCAAAACAAAGATATTAGCTTTGACACAGACGAAGGGAGCTTTGGCTTTGGCCTTTTTCCCCCTGGATATGGATTTGACTGATTATCTTTCAGTGCATCAGTTGGACAAGTAGTCATATTGCCATTCCGCAAGGAGATATTATTCTGGAGTGCGAGCCTAATAATATGATACGTCTAATAGCGCTTAACTCTTAGTTGGATCTTTACCATGCAGTCGTCTCGATTATTGCTGAGAGCCTCAAATAGCAGCGCAGGGACACGGAGAGGGGAAAGGGAGTAGATGGGGAAGAAAAAGCGGTGGATCCTGAATGGCTTTGAGAGGTTATTGAGGAACGTCCACCACAGTGCGTGCAGAGGAGTTTAATATCTCTTTGCTCACCGTTTTGGCAGTTGGAAAGATTGGAAATGACACTAAGTATTTCTCAAGCTCATATAGGTGATCTAGAAGCTCACAATCAGTTTACTCAGAAGCATAAAGGGCAGCGTTCACACACATGCGCATGCACACACACACACACACACACACACACACACACACACACACACACGCACGCACAGATGCATGAAGGAATTCCACAAAGGTCATTTTTGACAGCGGTAAACAACCATCCCACCACAGGCTCTGCTTCTGATTCACATATACAAAACATTTTGATTTGCGCTTGAGATTTCTGTTTGTTTGTTTGATTAACTTTTCATTTCGAAAACTCAAACACAAAACGTCAAGCTGGCAGAGGAAGATTGTATCTAGGAAGGGAAACCAAACATTGGTGAAATTGTGGTTTTCTGTAGTGATAGTAAATGCAGCCAGAACGGAAAGAAAAACTATAAAGAGGGATTATAATTTTCTGATAAAAGCCATACTCCTCCATTCGATCCTCACTGTGCCAGCTGCAAAACAAAGACAGAAAATGATTTGAAACCCGCCGTGCCTTCCAAGACAAAATTATTTTTACATGCTCTAAGATTTATGAATTTGTTCTTGGTTTTGAAAGCAATTGAGGCAAATTAAACTGTTTCCTCTGTGAACCCTGGTAATCAGCTTAAGTGATTACATCGGTCGTAAATATGAGATGATGAAAGCTCAGTATTCAGAGTGCATAGTGCCCTGAGCAAAGGCTAAATGGGAGTTCATAGGGTAGATATGTGAAACCATCTCACTGGGACTGTATCAGATGCAGGGGGAAGGGGCTTGTGTGGGGATTGGTTGCCCTCTAGCTGTCAGCATTGAGACTGGGTTATGAAATATGGGCCTAATTTCTGTTGAGGTGAGTTTATGAAGTGCCATCAGTTAGTTCAGAGGCTTAAAACATACTGATAATGCTGATATGGAGAAAGATATGAAGAAACCCGGTCCTTCAGGGAAACTCATATACGTCCGAACTTGTGGATATCTGCTAAATACAGAACAGAAATCTTCCAGGATCGGAAAAAGTCTAATGGGTAAAGCTTTCTGGATAGCACAGCTAGAGTAAATCTATCACTTTGGTACAGAATGTGTTGATTTATGTGGCTACAGTTTAAAAGTGAAGGTTGGAAAGCAAGCATCAGCTTTTGGAGTGCATTTGGTTTCTGCTGTAAAGACCCACAGAAGTTTTTCTTTCTGTGTTGTGTATCCCATGTGTCGGATGATGATTTCACTTGTACTCCGTCTTGACAGCTGTCATCGACTTGCTGCAGCCAAAGGCAAAACAAGGAGCAGCAAAAAGCTTTTGAAATAAAGCTGCCCTGCAAAGAGGGCATTAACAATAGAGGCAGTGAACAAAAGAGGCTTGAAGTTTTCAGGGTGACTGGAAAACTGGTTATTCAATTCAGAAGAAAATATTTTTAATATATTGCCTAAAATACAGTTAATGGATAATGGACTGCCTTTGAATGCCTTTAAAATTGTGTTTTCTGTCCATCATAACTAGTTTGTTTAAGAAAATAAACTTTATTTCATGTACAGTTCATAGTAGAGGTTGACTGAAATGTTTTTTCAGGGATGATACAGATATTGATTATTTGTAATCATGGAGACAGATAACCGATGATGGACCTGATACACATTTGAGGGCAGTAATAACCTAGTGGTTTGTGAAGCCAACTTGTAACCGGTGGGTCGCCGGTTCCAGTCCCAGGACTGGCAAGAGGTTGAAGTGGGACCGACCACTTGTCCCAGTCACCACCACTGTGGGCCCTTGAGCAAGGCCCTTAACCCCTGACTGCTCCCCGGACGCTGCACCGCGGCAGCCCACTGCTCCTAGTATGTATAGTTAAGGTTAACTTTGAATAGGATGGGTCAATGCAGAGAAGGAGTTTCCCCCAATGGGATCAATAAAGGTTAGATTATTTGCACTAAAATTAATGTCTTGGTATTAAAATTTAGAGCACAAAGGTCACATAAAACTTAGTTGTAATGGTTCATTTGTGTGTTACATATGTTTAGAAAAAGATTGATCTGTTGCTGTTATCTCGTTGCTTGTATAAATTCATCTCTGGAGAGACATCACTCTATTCCAGCAGTTTCTTTCTGCGCTGACCAAACCAGTAAAAGCAGATGTATCCTCTCCAAAAACATCACAATTATATTGCTGTATACGGACATTTTCAAAGACTCGTCTTTCTTTGCCTTGCTGAACAAAGGCTGCCCAACAACAATCATTTATCATTTTTCTATCCAAGTCGACTGTTTCTTCTTGTTTGTTATCAAGTTGTATTGCTTGGCAGCCGTAGTGTTCTTGTGGTGACTGTACAGCTGTAATTTTCCTATTTCAATGTCAGTGAAATTACCTTTTCTTTTTCTTTGATTGTCCATAGTTGGCGCAAATCAGAAATGTCAAATTAGGAAGACAGCGGGAGATTGTTGCAGTATATCATAGCAATGCACACTGCGCCATAGCTGGGCAATCACATAAATGCACATTGCTAGTCAGGGTGTAGTTAAGACTAGGCTCAAGTTTGGTTGGTGGTACTATCATAGAATTTATTCCAAAGGCTGACTTAGCAGTTAGGACCGGGCCTGGTAAAGACCAGTTGGTGCAAGTGGCTCCAGAGTTTTATTTTTGTTTCTCGGTTTTGTTGTTATTGCAAATTAAAAAGTTTATTCTCAGCAAAATCATACATTATTTATTTGAAATAATAGTTTTATATGGTCAAAAAGCCAGCTTGATTCAATTCCAATGAATGTCGTAGTTGGTGCAGTTTGGCTTTGTAGAGAGGCCAAGCGGGGCCTTTTCTTGATGGATTTCCACCTTGTGTTATAGCAACAACAAAAAAAAGGCAGGAAGAGAAGCATGGAAAAGGGGGGGAGGGGGATGTATAGGATGGAAGGGGTGAAGTTATATGATCGGCCCCACTTTAATCACTAAGCTGTATCGCTGTAAAATGACTAATCATTGTACCAGTGAAATATGTCTGTTTGTTATACCTCAGTAGCTCAGTCTGCATGTGCAGCTGGGGAATTTGTTTCTGCACATGTGTGTATGTGTCTGTGTGTGTGTGTGTTATGAGCGTAAAACTCTTTGGATTACAGATCTCCTGCCCAGTCCTGAACTAGCCAGGAAAACTACTTTTTAACCTAACTCTCACATATTTATTTGTGTTTCAAGCAATTGCTGTAAATGCAGGCTTTTTTCAGTTTAAATGCAGCCTTGCATCCAAGGAATGGCCCACGAGGGCTTTGCCCGTTACAGAGGGAGTTTAATGCTGCACCATGTACTTTATTGCCGTCAAATGTAATTCATCTTGAGTTGATTGCACTGAAAGCCGTGTTTATCAGGCACCTAGCAACACTGTTTTGAATGAAAATTACCTCTTTAAAGCGCAATTAGGAAAACGAACCTATAGGCCAAATGCCTTTGAGCTCCAGCTTTACTTTAACAAACATTATTGTACTTAAGTCATGCAAAAAATCTAAAGTGGCATCAGCGAAGCAAGTGTACAAAGTCCAATATTTTTCAGCTGAAGGGTACGAGAATGTGATGGAGGAGATGTGAAAGTTGTTTTCAAAGGGTGATTTTAACTAGGAGCTGTGTGCGAGAAACTTTATTGCCATGGCTCAGATTGGCAATGTGACTCAAAATAACAAGATTAGATTAATTGCAGGAAATAGCTCCGAGATGGTTTGATGTTTGCATGCATCTGTATTATTCATTGGGAGACCCTATTAGTAGAGCAATATCTTGCTTTCTCATGCATGTCAGCTTAAACGAGTGAATATTTTCAAATCTACCTCACAGTGCAGCCCTGAGAATGGGAAATAGGTCTTTTGTAGGGGTGGTTAAAGGGCCACCGCAATGCCAGCACATATGAGAAGGCAATTAGAGATAATGCCACATTTTACACACCGTTACCTATTTCTTGTGAGAGAAACAGCTTGAACAAGTGCAGTAATAAGACCCAAAATGAGGCAGCTAAAGTCTGCGCTCGAGACTTGTTTTTCTGTAACGCTTTCCTGTACTTCCCCCCTCAGCGAACCATGGCGTGGCTTGTTTCTTTGTGTTCTAGATCAGGATCCAGATAGCGTCTCATCATCCAAGCCTTACTCCACTTTTCCCCCCATTAGATTTTCTTTTCCCTTAAATTCCCTCACACTCACTCCCCCCTCGCACACATACATCTCGCACACACACCTCGTTATCTTATTTGTGGCCTTGGCAGCCAGATTGTTGCCTTGTGGTTCGGTAGCCAGAGTTTTCTCTGTCACAGAGAGCCGTGGGTGCAGAACCTCCACCACACAAGCTTCCATGAGAGCAGGAAGTCAGTTCCCAGCATGCTTTGCCCATCCCAGTGAAACCTGGGATGGATTAACCTTGGGCTGGGGGACCTTTCCAACTTGGAAAGAGAGTTATGCAACTTCCCATACTTATCTCCCCTCTCTATTGCAGTGACAGTGAAAAGTGTTGGGCTGAACAGACATTTGTTTAAAACTGAACCTCAGTCCTGAGGGCTGGAGAAAGCGTAAACCTGATATGTGATGTTCCTTCATGTAAGGCTCACTTTTTATGTAATGCACCCTTTCTCATCAGCAAAGTTGCATAACTTGTCAGCCATCGGTAACTTTTTGGAATCCCTATGAGCCACCAATAGCCAAAGCACCCTTTGATTCTTTCAAGAAGCTTCTAGTTAAGTTCAAATTTGCCCAACTCTTGGACAGTGTAGTGAAATACAAGCTTATATCCTGACTTCTCCAACACAAAATAAGCAGGCTGAGTTCACGCTGTGCCTGTGCTTTTCCATACCACTCCAAAAGAAGTGGAGCTCACAGGTCGTTCATCTGTAATTTGAAAAGCAGCCTTTTGCACCCATCAATATGCTGCATTATTAGTTGTTTTACATATTCTGAGCAGATGATTAAGTACAAGTGTGAATACAGTCATTTACATCATCATGGTATACTTGTAGTCATAGTGCACTAAAACCAAATATGCCTACAACAGCACCACACAGCTGCCAACAATCTCTTTATAGTGAGGCCAGGTCATTGTGGATATTAGATGCAACTGTGTCTGTGTGGAATAGCATTGATTTTTTCCCCCTGCAAAACTAAACAAAATACCTAAATAAATGTTCACATTCTGAATTCTTTTTCCTCATGGAGGCCTCAGAGCCTCTAGTCAGACTCACCGTAAGGACTTGGCAAACATGGAAGTGCACTTGTTTGTCAAAAAATCAGGGAATTTATTATTTAATCACAAGCAGAGCTTCAGTCACCCTATTTTGCCCAGAGCCGCAGAAACTGGAATTATCTGGACAGAAAAATAAATAAAAAACAAATTCTGACGCAGGTTAGTGCCTCAAAATGAGGTAAAAGTGCAAGGGGCCGCCATTCAACTCATTGAGTTAAGGCGATACCACATGGGCTCAGTCCCTTAACACTGGTCATGAGTTCGAGTCTGGCTCAAGACCATTTGCTGCATGTCACTCTCCTCTCTACCCCCAATTTACTCTGTCTCTCTACTAATAAAAGGAAAAACTCTCCCCCGAAAAATAAATTTAAAAAAATGCAAGAGCCACCTGTGAGTGCATTTGCTGTTTTGGATGTCTTTTAGTGGTGCATGCAACCAAACTAACATACAATCAGTAAAGTTACCCCAAAGTAACTGACCTTTTTAGCCCCCTGAGGGTTTGGGGGTCCAGGACAGATGGTCACTTTGCTTGACTGGTAAACCAGCCTTGATCTTCATGTAATATATGGTACAGAAGGAGTTTAACACAAGACTGTTAATACACAGGACTGTTGTTACTCTGAGAATCTCACAGCTGAAGGTAGTAATAATTAAAAGGGATAACCATTTCTCTCTGTTTGTTCTCAGGTGGTTCAGGGAAGCACCGACCCAAAGAACCAAAGAAGAAGAACAAGCAGAGGCTGCGGTTTCGGGCCCAGAACCAGCACAGCGACCACTTGGCCTCTGCGCGTTCCAGCCAGTGAGGACTGAAAACTACCCATCAAACAAAGAACCAACGCAAAGCTGCTAGCCGCTGCTGCACCCATATTCTGACTGACGACTATCACGAACCCCGTCACCTCCCCCACCT
>OMNN01083191.1:0-24947 GCA_900302755.1 Chromis chromis | reverse complement strand
CACGGTGGCGCAGTGGTTAGCACCGCCGTCTCACAGCTAGAAGATCCCCGGTTCGCGTCCCGGTTAGGACGCCTGGGATCTTTCTGTGTGGAGTTTGCATGTTCTCCCCGTGCATGCGTGGGTTTTCACCGGGTACTCCGGCTTCCTCCCACAATCAAAAAACATGCTGAGGTTAATTGACTATTCTAAATTGTCCATAGGTGTGAATGAGAGTGTGCTTGGTTGTCTGTCTATGTGTGGCCCTGTGATGGACTGGCGACCTGTCCAGGGTGTCCCCTGCCTTCGCCCTAAGTCGGCTGGGATAGGCTCCAGCCCCCCCGCGACCCTCCAGAGGATTAAGCGGCGTACAGATAATGTACAGATAATGGATGGATGGAAAAATGTCAGTCATTGTTTCCTAAAGACCAAAATGATGTCCTCAAATGTCTTGTTTTGTTCACAAAGATATTCAGTTTACTGTTAAAAAAGAGGAAAGAAACTAAAAAACGTTCAATTAAATTTTCTGAAATCAGAGAATTTTTACTTTATATTTAGAAAAAATTACTCAAACTGATAATAGGTGAAATTTAATAATAGTTCACAACTAACTGACTAATTGTGCTGCTCTACTTTACAATAGTGGCATAGTATTAAATAAAAAACGTAAATGCCTCGTTGGTACAGGCTCAAACTTCAAATAAAAAACAAAGACAGCGGCTCCTTTCTCTGGTGGGACACAGTGTCACAATAGACTAAATTAATTTAGTTTTTGGTTTGTTACAGGTTAGTAGTGTTCGGTTTAAAAAGTACTCATATAATGCAAAATACTGAACCCCATCATGATTGAAGGTCCTGCACTTTACTGCACACCATCATTTTGTTTAACACTGCATACATTGAATTTTTGTCCACTTGAAATTGGGAAATATCACATGACTGTATTCACAAGGTATATTTAAAGCAGCTTAGATATGTTGTTAATAACATGGCTCTTAGAGATACACAGATTATACTGATGAAGTGCTAACCAGTACACGTTTTTTTAGGTTGTCTGTAAGTACTGCAGTGAAATCGTACAGCTCTTATTGTCAACTGAGGCATCACAGAACATGATCCAGTTTAATCTGACTTTTAAGCTCCAGTGAGGTGAACATGACAATTTTAGAGTTCAGAAAATGATGAGGATCAACAAATCTACTGCTGCACTGCTCTAAGAGAAGGTGCAGGTTCAGTCTGGACTTGAGGTTTCCCAGTTCCTAACCCTCTAAACCCCAAAAACTGGCAATATTACACCATTCATCATGACAAGAAACTGTGAAAACAGGAAAAGTTGTTGGATTTTCAAGTTACCGACAGTCCTTGAACTGATCATCATCAGGATATTTCATCAAATTCACTTGATTCTGCATGTCTCTTTTAAAAAATTGCCAAAAACAAACTGTATGCATTAACCAGATTCCCAAAAAACAAAAAAATTGGCGCTACTAGGTACAACCACGAGGCCACTAGTGGACTAAGGTGCGACCAACAGTCATGTGACAAAAATTCAGGAACTTTTTAGCCGAAATGGGCTGAACTGCAGACTGTGCTTACACAGATTTTTCTAAAATGAATAAACACAGAAATTCCCAGAAGTTAAAAATTAGTCCAGAGTGAGTAAAAATGTGACAGAAGGAAAAAAAAAAAAAAAACGAAAAAAAAAACGCCCATTAACTGCTTGGGTTTCTGAGAGTGTGAAGAACTCTTCTTCTCCGCCTGAACTCATATCATCATACTCACTCTGCATTGAAGCCGTTGACATGGAGGATCCGCATCTGTTTCACTATGGTGCTCTTTCCTGACTCTCCAGCTCCTGAAACAAACAGAAAGAATGAAATACTATAGATGACTGTCAACATCACAAAAACATACTAACATACAAGCAAGGACATCAATAAACGTTTCTCTAAAATACCACTTTACAGTATGCGTATAGTCGTTCTATTTCCTGTATGTGGACACAATCAGCGTATCCGAATTAAAGGTTTTATTTTGGAAGTTTGCAAGCTGTTGTGGTTGTGACTGTATATGCTCTAAATAAACTTTTAGTAGTTGAATCAAGGACAGCTCTGCATGTCATGGCTGCAATAATAAACTGGATTATTCCATAAGACACTGTGATCACAATAACAACATTACAGTTTTAGATTTAATGATGACTACCTTTGGACGTCTCAATAAAAGGCAAATTTAATAATTTCTCTTCAAAACAAGGTGCCATGGTATTAAATACAATATAAAAACTCAGAGTTTGGCATCGACCAGAGTGAGACAAGATATTCCATATTTGAGAAATGTATTTCAGAGTGTTGCATTACACAGAATTTCCAGTACCAGTTAGAGCTTGCATTGTGTTGTAAGATCTTGTTGTGGCATTAAACACACTACAAACTGCCCTCTTCAAATTCCTGAATCCCTCTGCTGATTCTAGCAACCTTTTTTTGACAAACAACTACTTCAGAAACTTATGTCCTGTGTAGAAAATGTGTGGACAAGGTGTAAACATAAGTAAGAGAAACAAGCGATCTGCAGCCCCGTATAAAGGTTTTGGACACTTCAGGTGTTTACATTTCTATTTTCTTGTTCTGATTTGTCTCAAATTCATTCTGCAGCATCACAGTGACCCCAAGCTTTCAGTCAGAGTAAAAGAAAAATATATTCAGTGGAGAGAAGAACAGGGAGTCCTGCAACAGATGGTGAAACCCCCACAGAGCCCTCATCTCAATATCATGTAGTCAGTCTGGGATCACATGAAGAGACAGAAGACTCTGAGAAAACCTAAATATACTGAAGAACTGTGGCAAGTTCCCTCCATGATGCTGACCTGCCAAGTAGCTTGAACACAACTGTGTTCAAGTGTAGCTGACAGAACTGGTTTTGTTTTAACCCTCCGAACCCCAAAACCCATCGGTGGGTTTGAAAAGCATGTGGTCTTTACAAAAATCACCAAAATTACACCATTTATCAGAGCAACAAACTGTAAAAAAAAAAGAAAAAGAAAAAGAAAAAAAAGAAAGAAAGAAAAAAGTGTCACATGCTATTCCATTGCAAAAGATTATTAAAATTTAAGCTTAAAATTGTAATATTTCATCAAAATCACTTTATTCTACACGTCTCATTTAAATACAGTTTGCACTAATTACATTATGTAAAAGAAGAAAAAAAGACTTTCGGTTGAACTGCAGGCAGTGTTTACTAGGGGTGGGACAAAATATCGATACAGCGATATATCGTTGTCCCTCCTCGTGCGATATGAGTATTGATACACTGGCGCCAAATATGGATACTTTAATTAATATAATAAGGCGCTCTAATAAGGTGCTCTAAACCCTACCAGATTCCCCTGCCACCGGCCATTCCCTCAGCGTCACTACTTAATGACTCCATGCGGTGGCGTTTATCACATGAATGAGGGAGACTTGAACGGAAATTAATTGGCCAAAGAAAAGTTTGTACAGGTATAATGGAGGACAGCAATGCTACCGTAAGAGACACCCCATCCACGTTTAAGACCAAAGTGTGGACCCATTTCGGCTTTCGCAACATTAAGGGAACAAGCAAGCTCGACAAAGGCTTTGCCATATGCAAGAACTGCCTTTGCAAAAGTAAAGTACACAGGTACAGGTAAGTTTACAGGCATTTTGTATTTTTCAGTTATAGATATTGTGATGTATCGTTATGTGATTGTCTTGCAATATATCGATTATCGCAGTGTCACTGTATCGTGATAGTATCGATATCGTGAGCCATGTATCGCGTATCGTATCGTATCGTATCGTATCATGAGGTACCCTGTGATTCCCACCCCTAGTGTTTACACAGAGCAGACAGGAGACAAGGATGGAAACTAATTAAAATGTGAGTAGTAAAATATCTGTAGCATGTGGACTCTAAACAATATTATCCCAGGATTGGTAACGCCTGTGGACACACAACGTTGCACATGTTGATTACAGTTTTTTTTTTTTAAATAAATAACCAAAGAAATTCAACTTTTATTTTCTCTTTTCTGTGATTTATGCTATTATAATTTGGTAAACAGAACAAAAGACATTTTTGAGTTCTCTCTACTTCTAGCCATGGTTGTGCCGTTTCTGTAGAGGTGCAGGATTTTAGATTACAGTGAAAAATGATGATTTTGCCTTTAGAGCTAAATCTTGCAGCACAGGATTGTATATAGCTTGTGCGTGATGTATTTTTGTGTGCCAACAACCGGAAACTATTAGCATGTAGCATTGCCAGGCAGTGATCTGATTATACTGCAGGTCTCTGGATGGATTGTGTGTATCTGCTGTAAGAATGAAACTCGCAACTCTGCAGTTTGCACATCTACATGAAGAGCGAGCAACTTAAAATTCAGTGTTTACAAATTGCAGTTCCTTTGCAATGTCCAATGCCTTTCCTGCACCTGGTCTGAAACATTATATTAGTTTTCATTCAGCTGTCGCTTTGTCTTAATTTCAGCTTTCATTTCATGAGCAAGACATCCAAATATTTTGCACATGAATTAAAAAGTTAACTCTTAAATGGAAAGCTTAAAAATGCACTACAAACATTGCTGTTACAAGCCATTTAAGCCAATACTGAGAGGAGATCTTCACTAATAATAATATTGCCTTTTTTTATTATCTGCATACAATTTGAAAAATCTTTTATTTGCAACGTCTGCCAAGCAACTTAAAATGAAAAATGCCACATTTGATTTTACTGTATTACACATAATCACTGTAGAGTTTGTCAGCGGGGCTTGATTATAAGTTCATATTGAATGTTTATAGCTAAGAAAATTGACTCAAAATGTAACTTAAAGACAAGTTTGGACGGATGTTCTTTTATTTAGGTTCCTCTCATATCAAGATTTTGAGTTACTGAATATCAGACGCAATGAAAAAAGCCGATTATAGCTAAAGTTACTACCAATATTTAGATATCTGCCATGTTGCCTCAATCTGATGAAGGAAACAAGTAAATACGAAACGAGTAAATTTCTCCATTGTGAGATTAATAAAGGATTATCTTATCTTATCTTAAGAGTTTAACAACAAAAATTACTGCCAAATGCCCTAAAACTCACAGTCTACAGACACAACCCAAGGCCTGAAGCCTTGATCCAGTAAAAAAACAAAAAACAACACTCATCCAATGACAGTGCCGATATCAAGCTGCTTGAATGACTAGCAGGTTGCAGCATCTTTGTATTGGGACAGTTTACATTTCCTGCCCATGGGGTACATTTTTGGTAGCCTGGCACACTATCAGATAATCCATGGAAGAGTTTGGGCATTTTGGAGGCTGAGCTACAGCGAACTTATAACATCACGCTCTCAAATCTGACCGATGACTTCATGTCACACTGTCAGCTATCCCGTTTCTCCTCGTCTTTATCCAGCATCCAGCACCACATTGTCTGATGAAGCGGAAACATCCCAACATCTTCCAAAACGACAACATTTAACAGTAACGTGTATGAGGTTAGTGGCGTTTTAAGGGGCATTTAGGACCACGCCAACCGTTTTAAAACCTGAGTCATATCTCCAGAGTGAGTACGTTGTAATTTCAATTCAGAAATGACTCAAGATGACTCTGACAACACACCAAAAACATCTAAATCTGTATCTAGCTCTCTCGATATGAGACAGCAGGTACAGAGGTTAGAGCAGGTTCAGGGTGGTACTATTCATCTCTGTAGGAAGAGAATTAAAAATATGAATAATACTGCTGGTAAATCTGATCAGTTCTGAAGGATGACGAATTTCCTGGTAGCATCTGAAGTAAACATATCAAACTTAAACTGTCTAATATCTTCATAAACAGCCATGAACTCTGACAGGCAGAAACTGGACACAACACTGTTAGTCAATTAACATTCAGTGCAATTAAAGTACGGATAACAGACAGTATAGTAGCATCTAAGAAACACTTATAGAGCTTTGTGCACACTGGATTTATCATTTGATTTACAAATATTGTAATGATTCTGCATTAGAATTGCACAGTCAAATCAAACTGACCTATAGTTTCAGGGCACCCACAGTCTCTGACCTGAGCAATGTTATTCTATTATCTATACTGTGAAGCATTTAATGGATTTTTATGAGCATTTATGGAACAATTTATTTATTTACTTCTTTTTTTTTTTACAATTTAAATCATATTTTACCTACACACTTCGCTATTTTTATTACTTGTTTTCCAGCGTTTTCATTGTGAATCGCTTTGAAATTTCATTCTGCTTTGCATCTCATGATGTATAGCTTGAATGACAATAAAGAGAATCTTGCACAATGATTTCACTATATAGTACACCATAAGTTAAGTTTTTCAATGCATTTTAAGTCGTATTAATATCATTAGGTAAAAATATAAACACAAACAGACTTAGATATTAAAAAGCCACAGATAAACTGTGTTTTCCTGCTTCATATTTATTATCTAGAATGTATTCTAGAAACCAATTTTTAAAGTAACTTATTGGATAAATGTCACTGGACATGTGAGAAGTTTATGGGATTCACCACTTATCCATCCATAGCGCTGTTCCAAAAAGTTTAGTGCAGTTGATGTGTTTGTTTAAAGACCAATATCTCAATTTTGCTCGAACTAATCTTGATTGAAAGTCTTCACATCGTTGCTACAGAGGTGCTAGTCTGCAGAAGTGTCACCGCTGGTCCTCAACACATCACGCATTGTGTCATTCCTCCTCTTGAAACCCGCCCTGCTAACATGAGCCACAATCCCATTAATGCCTTAATTAGATGATCTAGTTAATCCGATGACTCTCTAATCCAGTGACCGGTTTTAATCGCAGGTTCCAATCACACTGAAACCTGGTGGACAGACGAGCTATCAGTTTTGTTTTGCAGTATTTGTATGTTAACTACAAATAACACAAAGAGACCAACACTACAAATGTTAAAGAGTTGACCATGTCTTTTTGGTAGTAGTCTGGATTACACTACTTTCCCAACATAAAAACTTGGCATAAGGTCTAGTTCACTTTTACTACAGCTGTACCAGGTTTACATCTTTAAAAATATCCAGTAAAATATGCACAAACAGCTCAGAGTTTAAGTCAAACTCTTATATAATTGAACTGGAGCTAGCTTTAGAGCAGATAACTTTGTTTTGGTTTTCATGCGGGTCTCGTCCTTCTGCTTTCCTAAAGTCATCACAACTTCCTCCCCAACATAAATACCGGCGTGTCGCACAATAACGCAACCTCAATGACATTACATTAATCAAATATTATATTTACAAAGAGCACCACGGCTTCTTGGAAGTGATAAGCCTGTGAATGGACATGGAAGGAGGGTACAGAAGTTAGACTCTCTTATTTGTCTTCTTATGTAATGTCAGAGACCCAGCCCACCTCCAGTTCACTCTCACACAGCCACAACCACATGTTGAGTCCTACACACGTTCATTTCTGCAAGTTTCTGCTGAGCCTTTCCTTGGATTCACATTATCTCATGACACTGTCTGGGCTACACACCCACGAACTGGCATGCAATGTTAAAACTATTGTTGGTTTAGCAAACTTTTGCGGCCTCTGACTAAAAATGAACCCGTGCTGTGCAGCCAAAGACTGAGACAGCTGAAAAAGCAGGCGCAAATGGACGATAAATGACAATAAACCCTGCTTTGACTGATGTCAGGTGGCTGTTTGTGGCATGATGATGACCTTATGTGTTCACCTGCAGCGTGTTTTGGTCGCTGCTGGTTGTGGGACTGTCAGTTTGACAGCAACATGCTGAAAACCCAGCACAGTGCTGCATTTTCAGCCTTATGCAATGGCAAAGTCACACTGTTGACAATGTTTCCCAAAACAACATCCCAGAAGGTTATGCAGGGAGGAAGCAGAGTCTCAACTGTGCAAACTGAGAGGCCTAAACTATGAAGCAGCAAGCAGAGAGACAGGAAAATGTAAGAAAACATGAATGTATATAAACACACACATGAATCCAACTCACCTAAAAGTAGTAGTCTGTGTGTTGCTCTGTATATCTGCTTGTCTTTCTGGAGCTGCTTCTCTATCTTCTTGTTTGCTTCTCTTTGTGCCTTCTCCTCATTTCTCTGGTCTTCGGTCTTACTGTTGCCCAAACAACCCATCTTCCCGCAAGAAAAAAGAAAAAAGGGGATCCAGGGGAAGAGGAGGAGGAGGAGATGGAAGAAGAAGAAGAAGAAGAAGTAGTGGTGGTGGAGGAGGGTGGGGGGTATGTAGAAAGAAAAATAAATAGTCTAGATCCCTCGTTTGACCCGCGGATTTGGCGACAATGTTGCCCACATTTACACGCTTTGACGCGCCTGGCCTTCTCCAAAGCAACTGTCCGGCTGCAAATTATGTGTCCATAACGCGTTTTTTTTCTTCTTCTTTGCTGTCAGAGAAAAAGGGCAGGATACTGTTGCTGACGACACGGAGGCCGCCTTCTGAATCCTGCTCGGGCTTTTTCCTCCTTCACATGCAGTGTAGTTTTTGTTTTGTTTGTCCACTTTCTCTCTCTCGGTGCGTCTTTTCCCTTGTCCTTTCCACGAACTATAATCCACAATTATGTCGCCAAAAAGCGGGCTCTCACCTCACAATAAACAGCCCTAATTTGCATCTCCAAAAGCCCGGGTCTTGCGTCTCACTGCTGCCCGCGACAAGGAGCCGAGCTCGGCGTGTGCGAGAAGCTCGCCCGGCTCGTTTCCACGTCGCCTTTCATGATAAAACACTTCCATAGGTGGACACTTCGAGCCGAGATCCGTTCCTCCAGCCTTCCCCCCTCCGACGGCTGAAGGGGAAATGATATTTACACCCCCCGAACGAGCTACATGTGTGATATTCTCGCTGCTTCCGTCGTCATCCGGCTCCTTTTCATTCTCCGCGTCAAAATCGAAGCCAAAAAGGCAGCTCCGTGCGTGCGTTCCGTCTGGATCCCCCGCCGCCGCCGCCGCCGCCGCCTCCAGCTCAGGAACGATCCCCCAGATTTGTCCTCCTTTTTCTTTTTTTAATTTGTGATGGCTGTTCCTTTGCCGTTTTCTCCTCCAAAAAGGCCTTCTCTCTCTCTTTCCCTCTCTCTCTCCTATCTCTCTCTCTCTGCCCCTCGCTTTTGTTGCTCAAATGTGTTATCAGCCCCTCACATCACCACCGAGCCTCCAAAACTGCGCACCGATACACTTTTCCCCCTTAAATTCCAGGCTCCAATCAATTCCTTTTTTTAAAACAGAGAGAGAGCGAGAGAGAGAAAATCTATACAGAAAAAAGAAAACGTGACCAAGATGTGAAAATCCCTCGAAATGTATCCACGTTTGTTGCAGGTGAAGAAGAAACCCCCAGTTTCTGGAGCCTCCACTCGGCCTTTTGCGCACCAGCGTACATGTATATTTATATATATTTGTGTATATCCCTGCTGGATCCGAGGAGGGCAAACGGTGCTAAAGGCTTGAAACTACATGTGCATTTACATTCACCAAAAAATAGGACACGGGGCTGTTGTAGCACCACATTCCCACCGTGATGGCCGCTCCCCTCCTGGCCGCTGGTCGAGGAAGGTGAAAGACAGGAATAACCAATTCTTGGAGGTTATTATTTTCTCTCTCTCTCGCTTTCTCGCTCTCCGAGAATAGTAGCCTACATTGGGGAGATAGACAGCGCTGAAGAGAGACGGGGTGGGGCCATACGGCGCTCATTGAACCCTGGGAAGGAAGGACCGAGAGAGGAGGAGAGGAGAGGCCGCTTCGCCTCGTCACGTGGCCCGGGCCGCGGAGCTGCGTCAGCGGCGCGACGCTGCGCACAAAACGGCGCCTGGTTCAAAGAGACGCGGCGCAGACGGTGCGGAGGTTTGGAGGCGGCAGCAGGTCAGGAGGGTCCCGGGGATTTCTGCACGGCCACAGGCGGTAGAGACTCAGGTATCAGTGGAGATTCTCTGTTACAGGTCCTACAATGAAGTACAGACTTATTAGCAGCAAAGTGAAGTTATATTATTGATTATAATTATTGATGCATGTATATGTAAGCATCATTCTAATGGTGCATCTGTTGGTGAAGCTGCAAAGTAGCTACAATGTCATAAAATGGAATCTGAAGTAGAGCACCTCAAAACTGCAACCAGGTAATATTTGAGAAAGTGTTCTCATGACACACCAAACAAATATTAATCTACATAAACTCACATTAATAAATATATTCAAACAATTCAGTGTGACGATACATTAATATAAATAAGAGAAGAATGTGTGAGGTGAGGTAGAAACATTATTTGTCCACCTAGGGGGCAATTCAATTTTCGCATTTCCCAGATGGGGTCAGAGCGCAGGGTCAGCCATGGTACAGCGCCCTGGAGCAGGAAGGGTTAAGGGTCTTGCACAAGGGCCCAACAGTGGCCGCACTGCTCTGACCTTCCAATCAGTAGACTGAAGCGTTGCGCCACCACAGCCCCAAAAGTGTCCTGCATTGGCCGGGAATCGAACCCGGGCCTCCCGCGTGGCAGGCGAGAATTCTACCACTGAACCACCAATGCTTAGATAAGGTTCAGTAACCTGTTGTCGATGCACACCAAACCGGCAGTAATCCACATATAACTTTACACAATTTAGTGTGTCATTAATTATGTTAATACAAATAATAAAAGGATGTGTGCAGTAAATTTGTATTTGTATACAAGTATTACTGCCATAAATAAGGTTTTAGCATTATCAGAAAATGTGAATACCAATAAGTAACTGTGGTATAAAAAACCTAAACTGATTGTGGTGTAAAATTATGAAACATACGTATTATACTTTATTGCAGTTTCTATTTTCTGTCCGTGTTTTTTAGTAAATATGTTGGCATGAATTGGAATCTTTTACCTAACAGGACAGATGGAGGAAGAGATACTCAGATCTCAGTTGAAATTCTCTGTTACAGATCCTGCATTGAAAACTTCACTTGAGTAGAAGTACAAACTTAGTAGCAGCAAAGTTATAATATTGATGTATTCATATGTAAACATCATTCTAATGGTGCAGCTGTTGAATCTGCAAAGTAACTAAAATGCCATAAAATGGAATCTGAAGTAGAGCACAAGTACCTCAAAACGGTATAATTCTAGAGAAAGTGTTCTCATGACACACCAAACCAACACCAATCTACATAAACTCACATTAATAAATATATTTAAAGAGTTCAGTATGTCACTAAATACATTAATATAAATACGACAATGTGTGATTTTTATACAAGTATTACTGACATAAATAGGCTTTTAGCATTATCCGAAATTGTGAATACCAATAACTTATTGTGGTATTATTAGTGTTGACAGAGATCTATTATGCACCAGCTAATAATACAAATTACGAAACACTAACTGTATTATACTTTATTGCTGTCACTTAAAAAATAAAAAGTTGGCATACGTTGCATTTTTTTTACACCTAGAAATTTTCTGTTAGAGGTCCTTCATTGAAAACTTTACTTAAGTAGAAGTACAAACTTAATAACAGCAAAGTAAAGTTATATTATTGATCATAATTATTGATTCTTTCATGTATAAGCATCACTTTAATGGTGCAGCTGCTGAAGCTATATTTTCTATAATAATATGAATCTGCAAAGTAAATAAAGCCGTCAAATAAGTGTGGTGGAGTACAATATTTTCCCTCTGAAATGTTGTGGATAGAAAGTACAAAATGCCATGAAATGGAATCTTGAAGTAATGAATAAGTACCTGAAAACTGTCACGAAGTATAATACTTCAGATAAACTCACATCAAACACAAGTCAGTCTGCCATAAAATATATTAAAATGAATAACAATTGTTTAAAGTTTTATTGACATAGGCTTTACCACTAATTGTGGTATTTATTTAAAGCAAACACAGTAAACTATGCTCCAGAATAATAGACTCAGTAAAGAACTCCTAAGCTTAACACCACACTTGTAGCTTTCCCTATGTAAACCAATGAGCGGTGATTGCTACCACGTCTTTGGGGTCATCAGGTGGAAACCTCCCTTCAACAGTGTTTCGTCTATTGGTCCCACCTCCAGGAGGCTAGACAGTGATCACTGACATCCCAGAGTCACTCCCCTAATGCCAGCCGTCACCGCTCCTCACCAAAACACTTATTTCTTTTGCCTTGCCTACACTACCACAAACAGCACTACCATCACCTACCCCTGCCTCTCACCAACTGCACCAATAAAAGCGGGGTGGGGATACAGACCCTGGTTCGGGTAGGGGGTAGAAGTAGAAGAGGTAGATTTAAAGATGAAAGCAGGGATGGGATACAGACCCTGGTTCGGGTAGGGGGTAGAAAGTATTGAGGGTGCTGAAGGTGGAGGCAGCATAAAATAAACTAGCAAATTAGTAATAACTACAACAACGTAAAAAATATAAAATATTATATTTTTTATTTATTAAATTTTTTATTGCAGTTATTTTTTGTGTGAATATGTTGGCATACTGATTACAGGATCAGTGAGGTACTACAACTTTTACATAGTAAAGTTATATTATTGACTGATGCATTCATATGTAACTTTCATGATGCAGCTGTGGGAACTTATTTTTTTATTTGTATGATAATGCAAATCTGCAAAGTAACTAAAGCTGTCAAATAAATGTAGTGGACTTCAATATTTTTCCCCCTAAAATGCTGTTCAAAGAAAGAACAAAGCGGCATAAAGTGTAGATCTGAGGAGAGTATAAGTCTGATTCCATGTTCTTAAATGTGAATATTTTCTACTTTCTTTCCTCCTCTGTGACAGTAAACTGAATATCTTTGGTTGTAGACAAAACAAGACACTGATCGACACTGTCACCATTTTCTGGCATGTTATCAACCAAACAACCAATTGATTATTCAAGACAGTAATTGACAATGAAAATAATCATTAGCTGCAGCTGTACTTTTAAATTTGTTGCAGCACAGTTCAGGTGGGTAAATATGTCCGGCCTCCATCTCTACATGTTTTGGGTTCGTAGTAAAGTACGTAGGACCCGTCTATCGCAGGGCAACACAAACAGACAAACACACTCATCTGCTTCCAGTTCATCAGACCTGCTTGTTTTTGGACTGAGAAAGGAAACAGCAGCACCTGGAGGAGACTCATGTTGATGCAGGGAGGACGTTCAAACTGTTCAAAATAAGAGCCTGAAACCAGAAGTTTCTTACCCGAGTATGGTGAAGATGTCATTCTATTGTTAGAGTTTTGGGGAAGTTATACTATTTATACGTAGAATATTATAATGCTGTAATGTTTTATGCAATAGAGTGAGCACCACACTTAGTAGCATTAGTCTGCAATGAAAAGAGTCATTAGGCAATCATAGCAAAAATAAAAAAAAGTGTGTGAAACCAGGATTAGTTCAAATGTACAATCACAGGCCCTGCAATTATATTCCAGTGAAGTTTGCACCATTCATTTTATAATTTTGTTGTGTAAGAGAGATTCATCCCACATCACAGAAACACCATCTTTTGGTTGTGCATGATACACGCTCTTGGTGTTAATCTCAACATTGAAAGAATAAAGTGAGGAAGCAATGAAAAAGAGCAGAAGGGTGAATTATTATCACCAGTAAGAGGTTAATATAGCCCCCTTTTACACACGCAGACCACATTTAAAATGTTTATTGCATAATTAATCTTAAAACAAGTTATAACAGTGAATTGCTTCCATGGGACCTATAAAGAGATGTTTAGTCAGAGAAATGAGTGAATTAATAATATACAATAATAGCATTTACTTTCTACATGAGATTTTACTAGATTTGACATTTTACATACATATATTTTATGAATTTTAAATGAAATCCTTAAACTTTTTAAATCAGTTATGTCATTGATTAAAACGCACATATTGGTTACAAGGTGCAGTTGATCTGCTGTATTGCTATTAGTTATGTTGAACACTAGGGGGCAGCAGTCTCCTAACCCTGATCTCCATTCTTGGGGTTAATTTCTTTACTGCAAACAACTGCATTATTTTCATACATTTCTGAATAGAGAAGAGAAATAGTCGATTAAATGGTATTTTCTGAAATAACTTTGCAAAAACAAGTAAAACCGGTGAAATTTATAGTCTAAATAGTGTTAAATGTTGTGGGTGAATTTTGAGGTCAAATCTGCAGGCATTAATTAAAAAAAAAAAGCTAATTATTTACCTTTCAGTCCTATCATGATGGTATGATATAAGTGAATTGTAGGACGACATTATACCATTTACCTTTGTGCATGTCAGAATGAAACCATCTTTAAGATAAGAAGGAATCTCTTTTGTCTGATATTGCTTAGAAATTACATAGGACATTCCACATAGGACATTTTTACTTAGAGTGTACATTACACTTATTGTGTACTTTGCATTTTTATATTTTTCTTATTGTTTATTTTTACTTACTGCATATTATTTCTTATTTATCTGTATTTATGGTGGCGGTAACTTTACTCTTTCTGCTGTAACAACCAAATTTCCCTTTCAGGGATTAATAAAATATTTCTATTCTATATTCTATTTATATTCAATAACATGACAAATGCAGTGCCTAGTAGAAAAGCAATAAGATATAAATACATGAAAATACAATAAGTAGAAAGTAATGCTGGCAATAATCCCAAGATAGTGAAGTTATATCACACAATAATGAAATATTGCACCTCAAAAAATAAAATATTGCTTAGTGATAAACGTTTTAAAAGTGTGTTTCTTTAGAATGTAAAACAAAAAAATGTATCAGTAATTACTAATTATGTTAGCGATTTTATAATAAAACACTGTTTGTTGTTGAGTCAGACAAAGTCTTCTGTAGATTAAATCCATTTTCCTGCACTTTTCTTTATGACCTCTGATACAAACTACTTAGTGAACCTTCAAACTGCACCCAGATACACAATCAGGGCAAAAAGCAGGACAGAAGACTGACTTAGCATGGTTCATCTCTGTAACATTAAAAGGGAAATGCATCTGTGAGCCGGCTACAATCTGTCCTCTGGGTTTTGTGGTGAGCTTCAGCAGTGAGTCTTCTGCTGACCTGGTGCTCTTTGGACTTAAAGGTAAATTTAAATTAGCCAAAATCTCTGAGGAGTAGCCTCCCATCTGTTAGAGTAACATTAGCAATTTCTCGCTATGATCACAATATGTAATCTATAAATTTAAAAGTGAAAAGTTATGCAAAGTTAACCATCCTTAACATTAGCTTTATCCTAAAAAAACCCAATGCTGAAGTCAAGTCGTGACTTCAACCTTTAAGTCACAATTTGCTGTTGATCATGTGTCTGTTAATGTTCCTCCATTTCTATGTTTGTGTTGTAAACATTAGCTGTCTGTGTGTGTTTATATTAACTACAGTGCATACAGTCTCCGGTCTTTAATGTTAGTAGTTTAACATCCTGTGTGAAAATGCTAATTTAGCTTTTTTTGTGGCATTAACCACATATTTTATTGCAGATCTGTTAAGACAAGACATGCGTTTGAACTTGAACTGAAACACCAGCTTTCATCCGTCCCGTTTACATTTGCAGACTTTTTTTTCACTAAACTTGCATACTCTTATTGCTTATTGTAGACACTTTTAAAATAAAGCATTGATATCAGTTTGGGCACATTTTTGTATTGCCGTGCTGCAGTGATGGAATTTTGCAAATGACCACAGAATATATATATTCTATTCAATCCACCACAGAGGTCATCTCAGGGCATTTCACATAAAACCATGTGAATATATTCTAAGGTGTAACACAGAGAGAAACCCACGAAATCCAAAGAATCCCTTTAAGCAGCTCAGCAGTAACAGTGGGGGAAAAAAACTCCCCTTTTCCATAAGAAACCTCCAGCAGAACCAGGCTCAGGGAGGGCAGACATCTGCCTCGACCTGTTGGGAGAGAGAAAACAGACAAACAATGCATAAGAGAACAATAAACACTGGGGAAGGCAAGCCAAGTTTATTTTATAGCTCATTTCAACAATAAGACAATTCAAAGTGCTTTACATAAAACATAAAAAGCGTCAAGACAAAGTGTAACAAGAATGTAAAGCATTATGAAACAGACATTTATGCACAATTAAGGGTAATCAGAGGATAAAAAAGTAAAATCCTTAACGTTACAGTGCAGTTTAAGATATTCAGAAGCCTCAGATTTGGTTTAGTAAAAGGCAGAGCAGAAAATTCTTCAGCCTTGATTTGAAAGAGAACTGAGAGTTGCATGTGGGGCATAAAAACATAAAGCTGCAGCATATCAGAAATGTATTATCCATTCAGTGCTTTATAAACCAACAGCTGTATTTTAAAATCAGTTATTCGATTGACAGAAAACCAGTGTAAACACCTCAGAACTGAAATAATGTGATCCACTTTTCCTGTCATTCTGAATCAGCCTGTGAAGACACTGTTGTAGGAGTCGAGTTGACTGAAGACAAATGCATTGACAAGTTTGATCAAGTCCTTGCTGAGACATAAGTCCTTTAATTGTCAACGTATTATCAGGTGGTGGTAGGCTGACCTGGTAATTATTTTATCGTGGCTTTTAAGGTTTTATGTCTGAGTTCATGACAACACACAATGTTTCTAGTTTGGTTTGTGTGTTTTTTTTTACATTATCGATTGAAGCTGACTGCTGACTTTTAATCATCCTTCCTTCGGCTCTTTGTTTAATTGACAAAAATGAGGTTGATGAGGCCAGTGACTCCAGTCTGAGATACCTGCAGAGAAGACAAAACACAAAGTACAGGAGAGACAAGACATAAGGTTAATGACATGCAATCATGGTGTATACATGTATGAAGAGGAGAGGTGCCCAGTGCATCATGGGAAGTAGCAGCATACTAGACCTATAGCAGCATAACTAAGGGATGGTTCAGGGCCACCTGAGGTACTATAACTATAGGAACCACTGCATTAACTTGCCTGCAACAGTAAAATGCTGCATTAGTAACAAAGAACTACTAATATCTAAGTAGATAGCAGGTCTATCAAGGGACAGTTGTCTGTAGAAAAGACTTAACTGAGACTTTATCTTCTTGTAAGTTCTTGTAATTGTGTATTTTAATGTATTGGTACTTTTACTTAAGTCAATGATCTGAGAGAGAAAAGAGCTCATCTTCCACACAAACTAATTCATAACCTTCAAATTATTATGTAATTTGGTTAATCTTTTTTCTACGGTGGTTCCCCAAACCAATCCACCAAACTGGCTGAACTGCGAAAGGCCTTGCAGGCAACTGATGCCAAAAACAGGCAGCTGAATGAGGAAAATGAATATCTGGACATGAGGGTCAAAGAACTTCAGCTTGACAACCACAAGTTACTCAAGAGAGTAAAATAGATCAACACTCTCATTGGGATTAAAGATGCCCTTGTTCAGAACAGAGAGGTTCTTTTCTACGACCTGAACAAACTCCTGAGAGCCGAGAGGCAGCGAACCCAAAAGGTCAACAAGGCGCAGGATGAGAAGCTGAATCAGCTGAAGAAACAACTCAGCCTGAAAGGCCAGGAGATCCTCAACCTCCAGAGTAAAGAGGAGCAGAAGGAGGCACAGCAGGGGGAGAAAGAAGAACTGCAGGAAGAAAAGCATGAAGAACTGCAGGCAGGAAAAAGACAAGAACTGCAGAAAGAAAAGCAAGATGTCGAGGAGGAGATGAAAGTAATAGAGGAGGACAACAAACCAGTGGAGGATCCAGAGCTCCATGCAAACAACCACAAAGGCAGGAGCTTCTTCAGTTTCTTCAAAAGAAAGACAGAGGAAGAGAAAAGAAGAAAAAAAAGAAAAGAAACAGAAGAAACAGAAAGAAAAGGCAGAGAAAAAGGAGTTGAAAAAGAAACAAAAACAGGAAAAGATGGAGACAGAAAACCAAAAGGTGGAGAAAAAAGGTTTCTGGAGCCAGTTGTTGCACCAAATTGTGACTGAACCAGAAGATGGAGGTTTTTACACACGGTTTCACAGGAGTAACTAACAGGACACATAGGGAATCAAATGTAGTATCTGAACAGTTGATGTCAACAGAAATCCAGGTGAAGCTCTGAGGACCTTGGTACCACCAGGTTCCTTTGTTTTTTGGCAAGGAAAAATGTTGTCAACTTCTGTGGCCATCAGCCCTGCATTAGATGGTACTATGTGTGAGACAATCATGATATGTATTTCAAGTACCAGCTTTATTTGTAGTGCGGCTAGGTTTTAAACCTGGATGTTCCTGATTTTGACAAAATTGCGTCCTAAGGGTTGTTTTAGTAGTGTTTGAGTCCGAGTCAATGGCATCTAGAGTAAGTACATGGTTAGTTAGTGTGTTTCTGGGATGTTTAGAGGAGCGGATATGAGACTGTTCCGGTAACAGATCAATATAGGCTCAAAACTCATCCAAACCAGGGTGCTAGAACTCATTCATAGGTATGTGTTAGAGCACCAAACGGATTCAATTATGTGGCATACACTTCTGTACTCCCTCTCGTACACAAGCTAGAATTATAATTCTGATCTTAAAACTAAACCAAATCTTGGATCATTACTCTGAGATAAGTGAGAACTTTTGAATAGTTTTCCACACCTTTTTACGCTCTGACTCATAAATACTGTAGCTAAGCAGAAACTTCCTCCCACCACTTCACTGCCCGAGACCCTTTTAAAGCACGTCCGCTCACATCTCTTCTGAACTGTGCTGTCATGAAACGGTTGCTGCCGACTCAGCACTCATTCTCATCATATCATCAATTTAGATTTGCTGAGAAGTAATTGAGCTTTTTTTTTCATGCTGTCATTGAGTCAGAAGGTTTATCTGCCCGCAGAGAAGCATCATCTGTGATGATCTACAGACAAATAAACACAACAAATTTATTGGTGCAGTTTGGGTTTAGTTAACACAGTTAGGACCATAGACTGTATAGTTAATATCTGCAGTGTTACAGTATCCTGAGCTTCTTGTCAAAATAGAAGAAAACAAGCTCACTTCTTTGTCCTCTTCAGTCTCTTATGTGGCCACACCCCCAGCTAGCAGACAACGTTCCCACAACATTGGTTAACATTCACTAGACTAGTTTGAATAATGTTTTAAAGAATATGTCATAATCTAATATTCAAAGAACATTTTACCAATGTTTATAACTTTGAAATATGTTTCTATAAGGTTAAATGTTGACTAAGATATAACGTTTTAGCTGTAAAACTCAGTGTATGTTTTGGGGATTTGTCAGGGCCACAGTTTGTTACATGATAACTCACAAAGAATGTTCTCATTACAACGTTCAAAAATGTTTTGAGGATGATGTTGAGCACATCCTGTCAAATAATGCTGGGGTATGGGTAATATGAAAAGGTGAAAAATGACTTGGACTAATAACTGATCATCAAGATAGCAGCTCTACTTGCAAGGGTTATTTCTGGAGCAAAATACTGATATTCCATATGTAGCAAATGTTGACATTCAGCTCATCCTCAGCACTTCACCAAAACCCTGAGTCTCTGTTTGAGTCCGAACTAAACCTTTAGTAAGTCATTTTAATATTTTATATTCTTCTTCTTCCAGCCAATCCATCCTTCAGTAGACACACAGACTTGGAAGTTGCAAAGCTCCAGGCAACAGATTGTTTGTATTGCAGAGATTGTACCTAAGTAGAAAACTAACGAAATAGCACATATCCTAGTGTATGTAGAAAAATAAATATTGCACAGGGGTTTTAAAGTGCAAAATATTCATAATTCACTGGGGAAATGCAAAGAGAATCAGGCAATGAACATGAGGCAACCAAACAAGAGACTAAACAGAAGACAAAAAAGGAGGATAGGGACACGGAGAAGGACAAGAGTAATGAAAGACTCTGAACTGATTGAGGAGACGAGGTTCAGGTGAAACTAATCAGGGCCATCAAAACAGGAGGGAAACTGAGACAAAGGGAGGAAGTAAAAACAAGAGACACACAAAGACAGGGAATGTCAAAATAAAACCCATGACATTAAGCTTAAGCTGTCAACTTAAGAGTGGCTTTTGATGAGCGGCTCTTTCTGTAAACAGGCCTTTGCCAGGTACGCCTGTCTGTCATCGTTTCTGTCTTTGTGTCTTGGTGTTAGGAGAAGATACAAATGCAGACACATAAAAGCAGATTTCAAAAACAAAAGAGCAAGCTTCAGCAGTTAAAGCTGATACAAGACAAGATATAACTATGGTCTAAAATGTCAGAAATCAGGAATATGGGAAAACGTAGGCAGGGAAGATAGAGGAGATAGATAGACAGGTGGACAGATGAACTGGCAAAGGGCATTAGGGAGAAACACAAGGCTAAAAACACCCACAACTGGGAACAGGTGGAAAAAATAAGGGAATCACAAGGCAAAGGCGGGAAGTAAAACAAACCATAGGAAATAAACTGTCCTAAACCAAAGACCATTACACACCTTCCAAGTGTAAAATAGAAAAATGAATGAATGGATGTCAAGAAAGGCAAAAAAACCAAACAGATACATACATAGACACAGATATTCCCTAATTTATTAGTCAGAAAAAGTCTTAAACAAGCCACATAAGCTCTAAAAAAGTGAGTTATTTATTTACACTGATTAATCCAGCGTGACTGTTTTTGTGGTTGGAAGAACAGGTTTGCATTTGGTTCTCGGTTTATATCAGTGTTGGTTAATTTTGCTTCCCTATAAGCTTACAGTATAACCCCTTAACTTACAGTAATGTGATGCATAAATGAGTTTAAATGTCTGCCACTGCTAATTAAATCCTAATCAAGTGATTTCCCTGTCTCTCACACCTCTAACGTCCTCATCACACACTCACACAAGCTGCTATTTTTGCAGAATGGTTCGTTTTTGCGGCCAAAAAAATTTAATTTGATACGTAGAAAACATCAACATGGATTTTCCCCAAATCTTTCCTTCATATGTGGACCAAAGTTAATGTTATTGCGAGTCTCAGTCGTTGCATTGATCATTCCTCTGTAGTCACACCAGCTCTTTAATGGCCTCACAGCCATTAATATTAGATACACTTCCCTTCACCCCACAGTGCAAATGTGATGAGCCAGCCTGATGGAAAAAATACAGAGCAGTGTGATCATCCGTTTCAGATATAACAGATAACAGAAAGAGAGGAGTTTCAGTCGTAGTAGTTTTAGAGGGAGAGCAGTTTCAGCATAATGCAGGCAAAGGTGGCTGCAGAAATATGTAAAAACATACAGTAGACTCAGAAAAAGAGTGTATAAAATGAAATAGTTCCTCTTGTTTGTTTGCTTTTATCTCATAGTGGATATTTTTTTCAGTGAAGTAATGACAGCAGATATTCTCCTGAGTGATATTAGCTTCAATATGAGCATAGTACCAGAGATGCTGGGTTACAACCCATTATGTCTGGGAGAGAGAGGGGGAGAGAGGTGAGGCAGAGAGAGGAGGAGGGTGTGACAGAGACACAAGCAAAGAGAATCATCATCCACTGAACACAGAATCCAGATTTTCCTTTTCTCTGCTCTAATTTTCTCCACAGTGCTGCTCGCCACTGGACTCACATCATTTTGGTCGTTTCTTTTTTCGGTTTGTGTCGGACTAAAAGTGTATTATGTGTATTTTCTCTGCTGCATTGGAAGATGCTTTGACCAAAGGCTGCAGATATTTTCTACTGAGAAATGTGTGAGCAGGTTTCCCTCCACATTTCTATGACTATGCTCCTTTGCGTGGACATTTAGTGGGAAAAAGTATCTGAAGGAGTTGTGTGGACATGGCAGGAGACCTTGTGGTTGGGATCATCTATAACTTATTACTACCACTGCTCCTGCTGCTTGGTGAGTTGGTGCTGGTTTGATTGTTTTATTCAGATGAATTTTTGGTGATAGAAAGAACATTTTTGCTGTGGTGTTCCCCTGTGTTATAATAGTTTCAGATTTTATTCTGTCAAAGCTAAAATTAGAGTAATTTTAAGGTGAATATTAAAGGTGATATATTATTATGATGAGCTGTAGTGAAGCTAGTTGTGTGCTTTCAGTTGCAGACAGTGGGAAAATTGGCTGCATCCACACAAAAAACTGTTTGCACCAGTCTTTTCGAGTTATGATGACTTCTAATGAAATGATGTTCTAACAAACTGAATTGAATTATGGGAATCAGCCTTTCCTCTACAATCAAAGATATTTTTAATTTTGAGTCTTAACCATCAGAAACTGTCCCGATATGTTAAGATGAGGAGAGACCTGAACTCTTGAACTCCAGGTGAAGAAAAAATAAGTTTTTAAACTAATTTCATTAAGTTACCTCAGCTTGAATTTAGCTAATGCAGAAATTTGACACAAAATTAAGTTGATGCAATGAATTCATTGTTTGCAACTTAAAATGTATCTCTAAATCATTAAACTACAGTTTTTATCGTGCAATCATGCATTTAATTAAGTGGTGATAATAGGTCCCTTGGATTACTTTTTAGAGTGTAATACAGAGAAAACAAAAAAAAACAACAATTCAGTCTCAGTGTTTAATAAGACTTTCTATTAGGTTCTTTTATGTGTTTCAAGACCTTTAAAGTCCAACCTTTTGCACTGAGTAGTGTGCTGCCAGTTCCAGGCTGAGATAAACAATGCTGACCACAGATTTACATTTTTATTATTTTTATTTATTTATTTATTTGTTACTGTGATTTGAATACTGAAATGTCCTGCGTAACTTTAACTCATTAATGTGAGCTGTTACTGGGTTAATTTGCTCCCAAGCTGCACTTTCATTGCAGCATGCTCATTTGTTGGACGCTATATATGTAGTATGTTTCTGCTACAATGTTGTTGAATATCTAAATCTAAAATTTACTGCTATTCACAATATTAACACACAGTTTTCTTTAGGATTTTTCTTTAGAACATTTTTAAGGTCCTCATAAAATCCTCATCACAAAAGACAAATGACTAGTTTAAACTATATCTAAATACAATTCAGTGAGACACTATGGAGGACTTAAGAAGCTTTCAATAACATATTTTATCTTATTGTTAGATTTAGTACTTGCCACTTCACATGAACTGAGATATGAGCATTTTAGAGTTTATAATTTTACAAGCATCCTAAATAAAGAAGCAGGTTACACTCCACACGTATCACAAGACTAATGATGAGTTTCCCTCTTTATTACAAAAATAAATGATGAATAAATGAGATAACCACCTGTTTTCTCTGGACAATTGAATTGATGGATTAATTATTTCTATCAAACACATTATTGTGTTTTCTTTCCGCTGCACCTCAGCTTCTTCGTTCCGCTACAATGGGCTGTCGGTGGTATATTTCGTGTTTTTGCTCACCTTGCCGCTGCTGCCAAACCCAAGTCTGGCCACCATGAAAGGTGAGTGTATTTGAATGAATCATCTTGGCTCTGAACCCGTTTAAAAGTCACAATGCAAACTTGATGCACATCTTATTGATGCACTTGAAATTAATTTCATTTCTTTTATGAATTTGAGTCAGGTATGTTCGATGCATTTTGCGTTCATCTATGCATTAAACCCAGATTATTCCACCATGAGGAAATTATTCTTGTACAGAGACTAAAAATGGTTTCCTGCATTATGGCAGAGCAAAAGCTTTAATCTTGGGAGGTATTGACTTAATAATTATTTTTAAAATTATGAATCTTAACTCTCTGAACCAATATAAAGTCCTGCATCTGTACGGCAACAACACAACCTTGACTTGAAGTAGAAAGAACTCAATAACGCCTTTTGCACAGTATAACAAAGTTTTACAATAAAAACAAAACAAAAGAAAAAGCCAAAGTTGGATTTCTTTGATCATTTATTTTGCGGAAATTGAAAAAAACTTGAATCAATATGTGCAACATTTTTCCAAGTACATGTGTTACTAATATGGAAAAAATGGTGGCTATACATACCGTAGATATTTTAGTAATTACTTCTATTTTTTGTTTCCATGCTGTCTGCTTTGTGTAAACACTGCTTGCAGTTCAGCCCAGTTCAGCTGATTAAGTCCCTGGATTTCTATCATATGACTGTTGATTGCAGTTAAGTCAGCCATGGCTTTAAGGAGTGCAAAAACTTTATTTTTTGGTAATTTTTAGATAAAACATGTAGAATAAAGTAATTTTGACCAAATATCACAGTTTTAGGCTCAGATTTGGTTACATTTTCCAATAGAATGGCATGTCAGAGATGATTACTTCAACGGTCATCAGAAATGTGAAAATCCATTGATTCTTTATGTCTTTACGGTTTCTGGCTTTAAAAGGTGGTGTAATGGTGACTTTTTCATTTTTCTTTTTTCTTTTTAAAGACAGCATTCTAAACCCACCAGTGGATTTCGAGGTTCAGAAGGTTAATTGTTGAAGATAAAATTTAAGTTTATAGGTAAAATTTCAGGTTATATATATTTGTACACCATTGTCTTCTTCATCTGCATGGAAAACACTGATCTGTGTAACTCAATCAAACGTAACATTAGATTTGTAGCTTAGCGTGATTGTTAAGATCTATAGTAAAAACTGATCCAGGTAAAAATCTTTTCCATTTGTCTACCAGAGCCTTAAAAATCACCTTTGTAACCCCCAGACTGATGTATTTCTGTCACCTTTTAGCCTTTTAGGCCATTTTTGGCAACTCCATGCTTGTGAAAATGGATAGGTGATGATTTGATTGAACAAGGCTGGTAGTAGTCAGGCCTGGGTGTGTCTGGTCCAACTGCAACCACATATCAATGCAGTTTGGTAGTTTTTCAGATTGAGTGGCAAATTTTTAAATACAGTTGGTATTAGATAACCGTTTTGCTTAAATACATAAAAATATCATTAGTACTGTGTTTATGGTATAGTGCTGCAATACCTTTTCATGGCACTGTATGCAAACAGCCTCTTGATAAACACAACCTACTGCACATTTTATGTCTTCTTACTCCCCATTTATTACACCATGAGGACAGAAAAAAAGATTGGGAACTTTTAAATTGTCAAAAATCTGATGTGTAGAAAGACAAAGAGGCAGCAGAGGTAAAG
>OMNN01083189.1:0-46373 GCA_900302755.1 Chromis chromis | reverse complement strand
CATACAGTACAAATGGATTGGGTGTTCAGTGTAGGTCAGTAAAATCCACCTTTTGTTCTGGTTTGTACAAAAAACAATCTTTGGACGTTGCTGTTTTGGATCGCTGTTGAATTTGTGTGTTCTTATTGAATAAAAACAAAATTTTTTCAAATGATTATGCTTGGTTGGGGATTTAAGGAATGACACGGCATGGGCTTACTCTTTTTCCTTCTCTTGGTCTCCAAATTGGAAACCGTAAATTGGCTTCGCTCAGTTTGCCACATATATTTTCTCATCTTATGAGTCAAGAGTAAAGAAAAAGACTCTCTATACAACTTTTACAAGTCTGATATTTTTTTGCTTGCAGATCAGAAAATATCAATGTATTTAGATACAGATGGACCTAAATGTGTTGGAAAATCTGAGGCTTGTTTGTTCATATTTTATTGGATGGGTTTAGACAGGAACTCAACACTTCACAAGAGAAGAAAGTGGTGAGATTTTGATTTAAAAATGTACAAATAGTATATTTTTAGCAATATTTGGGGCATAATAATAGAAGGAGAAGACTATATCTAGGGACTCAGAATGAGCACAGGACTCTTTGAAAGAAGATGTAACGTCACGACTGCATATTAGAACGAAACACAAAGGAGTACAAGCAGTACAGAGAGGAGACCCAGAGAGCATGTTCCACAGATTCTCCAATGGCACATTCCTGTTGTGCAAGGAGGTGTAATTCACACATCCTATCTTCTCGCTCAATTTAAATATTTTGCTTTATTCTAAGTGCTTTTTAATTTTTCACGGTCTCCAGCCCTTTCAGCTGATCCCTTCCAGATGTGGTTCAAGTGGTGAGTGAGGAACATACACATGCACTGAAACTTATCGTTTTCTACGCTCCTGTCGAAACAGCTTTCCTTCACTCTTTACTTTTCCTCTCCATTTTAGTTTAGAAAGATAGGTATTGAATACGAAAGGACGCACCCACACAAATGCGGTGATAGGTGATTTGTGTCCTTTTTTTCCCTGAAACTTTTTTGGAAATCATAGACTGTTGTTGTTTTAAAATATCACAAAAAGTGGAAGGGGGGAAATGATCCCTGCAGCAATTGACTAACCACAAAATCTGCCGCTGGCCCAATCACTGTCACGACAAATTCAAACATGCCATATCTTGAACAGTTACAGAAACCCTCTGGGCTTATTTGCTGCGTGGCTCAAAAACATTTTATTTCAGTGGGCCCTGGAACAAATGAACAAACTCCAAAATGTTGTAGGGACTCGTGGCCACATAGTCACAAACAGAGAAGAATGTTCTCACTCTCAGGAAAAAAATTATTTTGCTGCATTGGCAATCGCAATTCCTTTTTGCACTGACGAGGTCTATTGTAATATTCTTCATAATGATTACCACAATATGTATCAGAGCATAAAGGAGTATTATTTAAGTTTACATAATCATTCTTTAACTACTAATTGCATTTATGTAATATGTTTACCTATATAAAGGCATTTCAAATCATACCAAATATTTGAGACTGTTTTCCAAGCTTCAAAGCAGCCACTGGTTTCAGTTTGTTTTAGTACAGTATGAAAATCAATAGATCATTCATCTTGATGTACAGTTTGGCAGCTTCAGTTATTGTACCATTTGAAGTGTCAAAGAGAATGAAGCTCAACATTTATAAATCATGATTTTAGAGACACATCACATTTTCCTTCTCTTAACTTTTATAGGCAGGAATGTGCTCAACACAAAAGCAAGGAGTTTTTTTCATCTTCCAAGTGCATAGCCATGCGACATTAACACAATTTTAACAAAAAAATGTGACAAATATTTCTTACCATTGTTAAGTCTGTAACATACTGACTGCACTGAAAACCAGAGCCTGTCTGAAGAGTAGGGAGTAAATCAAATAGTCAACAACAAAATGGTCGTTTAAATCCCCTTAGGCACTTTCATCGTCATTTTAAAACCCAAAAGTTTGTACTCAAATACTTTATTTAACCAATAATCATCTGTGTGACACATAACGACTCTCTTCAAGTGTTATTTCCACGTTAAGATTTGTAAAATACTGAGTAGAAAGTATTTGTTTCATTAATTGCATGAGAGGCCTGATGTATGTGAAGTAATCTGGATCCTGAGTGTTTGTCCCAGCACATCAGAAACTAGCTGATACAAATGTGTTAACATCTTCTAATCTAAACATAAAACATAATACATGAAAAGGGGTTTATCACAGGTAATGCTAATGTAATGTATGCATAAAGAAATGAAAGTGTTTTGAGAGCTTCAGGACAGAGGACACAGATGTTTGAAAGGATGATGCACTGACTGACAGGCCATTCAGCTATGCCTTTCTGACCCTTTATTCTGGCTTTACCCTACATGTAGTCTAGATGCCGTTGCTAGAATGGGACACAGAGCATTGAGCTATTGGATATCTCTGATGTGGAACAATCTCCTTCCTTTAAAGATTAAAGATTTCAGCTTAAGACCTACCTTTTGATAAAGCTTACAGTTATGGCTGACACAGCTGACCCTGAACCATCCCTTAGTTATGCTGCTATAAGGCTGGAACTGCTGGGGGGCTTCCATGATGCACTGAACACCCCCCTTCTACTCTCCTCTCTTTCTCTCTCCATATATTTAAACGTCACTATTGTAAAACACTAACTTTGTGTCTTCTGTCTTTCTCGTACTTTATGTTTTTTCCTCTCTCCAAGTATCTCTGGCTACTGAGCTAAGTGCTTATAAAAAGTATTCACCCCCTTGCAAGTTTGACCCTTTTATTGCATTTCAACATTAAATCATCAAGAATTTCCAAAATAGTCTATTTTGTGTCCAAGTGGAAACAGATTTCTACAAAGTAATGCCAACTAATTAAAAATATAAAACGGAAAATTAGGGATTCCTCATTATCCCTTACTTTAGATTTGTGACTCAACTACTGTAATTCAACACAGGTGCAACCAATTGGTGCTAGAAGTCACACAACTATAAAAATTGAGATCATCTGAATGAAGTAAATGTGTTTCCCATGGTTGTAGTATAAAGACACCTGTATCTGGAACATACAGTCACTGGTAAATCGGTACTCCAAGCAATCCTGTCTTGAAAATATTGCTTTGAGTCCAGTTGAATCCATTATTAAGAAATGGTGGGAACATGGCACATGTGTAAATCTGCCTACAGCAGGAGATCCTCAAAATCTGAGTGAAAAGAAGCAAGAAAGAGACTGGTGAGATAGGCCACCAAGTAACCGTTCATACAACAACTGTTGCCCAGGTTCTTCACCACTCAAATCTTTATGGGGCAAAAAGACAGCCACTGTTGAAAAGGTTCATATGGGGGTTCATGGGGGTCTCTTTTTTGCCATCAGACTAGACGCTATGTTTGGCAGACACTAAACACTGCACATCATCGCAAACACGCCATAACGCATCGTTAGCATGCATGGTGGTGGCACCATGATGATGTTTCTCTGCAGCAAGCCCTGAAAAGCTTGTAACGATTGAGGGTACAATGAATACAGCAAAGTATACGGAAATCCTAGAAGACAATCTAATGCAGTCTGCAAAAGAACAGTGACTTGGGAGAAGATTTGTTTTCCAGCAAAACAATGACCTGAAGCATACAGCCAAAGCTACACAGAAATGGTTTAAAGACAACAAGGCCAATGTTCTGGAATGGCCGAGTCAAAGCTCAGACCTGAATCCAATTGAGAATTTGTGGCTGGACTTGAAAAGGGCTGTTCACTCGTGATCAACCTGACAGAGTTTGAGCAGTTTAGCAAAGAAGAATGGGGTGAAATTGCAGTGTCCATATGTGCAAGACTGAATGAGACTATCAACACAGGCTCAATGCTGTACTGTGGCAAAAATATTAGTATTTAGTAGATACAATCAGTTATAATCAGTTTTATATTTTTAATGAATTGACATTACTTTATAGAAATCTGATTTCACTTTGATGTGAAAGAGTCTTTTTCATAAATTCCTGTCAGAAAAGCTACACTATATTGACCATGATTCAATGGTAAAACACTATAAATGTGGAAAACTTCCAAGGGAGATGAAACCTTTTTAAAGGTATTGTGCATGTTTTCGATCTGTGGTTACTGGCCTTATTGACCTCCAATGTGCTTATTTTCTCTTGTGCATTGTTTATCTGTTTTCTATCTTGTTCTCTCTCCGCTTTACCCTGAGCCCAACCAGTCGACACAGATGGCTCCCCTCCCTGAGCCTGTTTGGCCGAAGGTTTCTGCCTGGTAAGGGATGTTTTTTTGTTTGGACTATTGCCAAGTGATTGCTCAAAGGGAATCTGAAAGAAACTTTGGATTTGTTGGGTTTCTCTTTATATTTTACAAGGTCCTCATCTTACTATGTGAATTGCTTTGAGATGACATATGTCTTGAATTGGCACTGTATAAGTAAAACTGGATTGAATTTAATTATAGATGAAAAGCTATATTGAGCAGTTATTGTCTATAAATGTCTTGACCAGTGTTTTTGTTGATCTTATGTTCGCCCACTAACAGATTGTGTGACCACAACGAAAAATGCAGTCACAAATGTGTCAAAATTACATCCAAGATTTGGAGGCTGGAAAGAGTGATCCAGAGAATCTCACATCCATCTACACCAAACTTAATGGTGCACAAATGATGGAATGTTTTTGAAAGTAGGTGAGGCATGAAAGAGCCCATAAATAGGCTACCAGGCCTAGGATTTGGGAAAGTTTCAATGCAACATTACCCCAGTGCAAAACAACACAGGAGCAAGCAGAGTGTCTTCATCACTCCTCATCCTCCAGACAGACAGAGTGAGGGGAAAGGCAGACCGACCTCAGTAACACCAAAACTTAGTGCAAAATTTATGGGACTCTGCACAGCAAGACAGTCAAGGTGATGCCAAATCTGCTGTTTTCTGTCTACCCGGACAGAAAACGCCTTTAGAGTCAGTCAATTCATCAAAAAAACAGGGAATTTGGGCGAGCTTGTCTAATTTACAGGTCCTCAGGCCCACCATGGAGAGAGTGTTGTGGTTGGCTAGGGCTGCCTCAGTGCCAAAACTGCAGCCAATGGCAAATTGTTCGATTCTCTTTGGGTCAGATCCAACTAAAATCTTCTGAGGGGAAGGGCAGTGCACTAAAAGAACTAAGGTCAGATGTGGTCTTGAGAAATGTGGTACTTATCAGCATTTGCATCATATGGAAACAGGTTTTTATTTTATTTATTTTTCATTTTACATCCTACTAACAGGGCTGCACAGTGGCTTGGTTTCCTCGCAGCTAGAAGCTCTGGTCTGGGTCCCAGCCTGGGCCTTGGATCGTTCTGTGTGGAGTTTGCATGTTCTCCCTGTGCATTCGTGGGTTTTCACCAGGTGAGGTTAATTGGTGATTCTACATTGTCTGTAAGTGTGAATGTGAGTGTGCTTGGTTGTCTGTCTCTATGTGTAGCCCTGCGATAGACTGGTGACTTGTCCTTCACCCGGTGTATAGATAACGGATGGATGGATGGATGGATCCTACTAACACATCAAACCAACAGATGCTGAGTCATGTAGTTAATGGACATGAATTTCCAAAGCACAAAACCTAATTTTCCCAGTTCAGTGGACCCAGGGAGTAGAGTCAAACACAAAGACAAGTGTGGACAAGGAAAAAAGGGGGGGCGGGGGGCAGAGGCATAAGGACTACATGGGAACTAATAATCCCTTTACAATGGTCTACGCGTCTGGGTTCTGATCTGCACCACAGAATCTCTCTATGGTCTGGAACATTCCTACAGACTCAGGTTTAGTTCCTCCTGGAGACAGACACAGGTTGGCTCTTTATCCTAACTCCCCTGTCGAAGCCAATATTTCAGATCTCATATAGCTCATGGCAGGGTGCCGGGCAAACTAACTGCATTTTCAGAACAACTTTGATAAAGACTTCAATGCAAAGTAAAATCCAAAATCCAAGTGAAGTTTTGTCACCCTATGGAAATTAAAAAAGAATCTACCTTCAAGGCCCCTCTCTTAGAAGGCTATCTTGTTAATGTGTCTGGGTGCCAAAAAGTTGCTTCTGGCCTCAGGTCAGAGGGTCTTGGCTGCATAAATCATTGTTTTTTGCATATTTGTGGACAGTACCCGGAGCTCTAGCCAACAATGCCAAAAAAAATTGTTTACGATGTTTTAGATTGCATGTCAGTCGTGATTTAATGTAAGAACAGAAGAGTGGCCTCTGACAACTGGACTGAATAATAAACTGGAAAGGGCCCTGCAGGTCTGATGCCATTTACTGCTCATACATACACATTCCACTGTGGCAAGTGTAAATTTAATTTGCAGCAATGAATCTTCTGACTGTGTTCACTCCTGGGTGATTCAGAACGCCTCCCCAGAAAGGTGTTAATGGTCTAATTCCCTGCTGCATGAATAGTTTGTTTTCAAACATGATGACTGCACTATGCCAATGGCGAGGACTGAAAGATGAGCATTAAAATTAAGCTACCAGAGGAAGAAAGCTATCATGGGGAAAGCAGCTGAGACAAAAGACCGTGTGAACACAGCTTTACTTTACACTGACATCCAACACCTAATAACCACTGCACATGTATTTGTTTACAGTTGTTGTTTAGTTTTTTGTACGTGTGGCAATGGATATATGAATAAGAGTCAGTGGGCACACTGGGACAGCTTATGTACAGGGCCTAGATTTTTGTGATACATCACTGCCAAAAGTCAGACATTTCACTTTTCCATTTTCCATGTACTGCCTTGAGTGTATGGACAATACAATGGACAATACTTAGAGACAGGTGTAAATATCTTTGCATCTTTCTGACTTTTTAGCCAGTCCACATTTGGTCTTCTATTTGTAAGCTAGCCAACCATAAAGTGGTCCAGTGCCTATAAAATGTATTAAGCCCCCTTGGAAGATTTACGCTTTCATTGTTTTTCAACATTGCATCATGGTTGATATATTTTGGCTTTTTGGACAAGAATTTTATTTTATTTTTTAAAAGATTTATTTTTGGCCTTTTTTCGATAGGACAGTGGATAGAGTCGGAAACGGGAGAGAGTGGGGAAGGACATGTGGTAAATGACCGAGGTCGGAATCAAACCCGGGACAGCCGCTATGCCTTAGCACTTGGGTCACGCGACATAACCGTTAGGCTATTGGGGCGCCCAAGAATTTTTTTTAAAAGTGAAACAGATTTCTACAAAGTAATGTCAATTAATTAAAAATATAACATTTAAAGTATGTGATTGCATAAGTATCCACCTCCTTACTCACCTAATTTAACACAGGTGAAGCCAATTATAGTACTCCTGGATATAACCATGAAAACAAAATAACACTCCAAGCAACTCAGTGAAAAGGCAGTTGAAAAGCATATATCAGGTCGATGGATACAATACAATTTTCAAGTCACTGAATATCCCTTTGAGTACAGTTAAATCCATCATTAGGAAACAGAAGGAGTATGGCATATACGTGAATCTGTCTAAAGCAAGCCCGCCTCAAAAATTTCCGACTCTCCCATTTCCGACTCTATCCACTGTCCTATCAAATAAAGGCGAAAAAGCCAAAAATAAATCTTTAAAAAAAATAAAGGTACTGGGTTAAATGAATGTAGCAAAGTATAGGGAAATTCTGGAGGACAACCTGATGCAGTCTGCCAAAGAGAACTGCAACTTAGGAGAAGATTTGTTTTCCAGCAAGACAATGACCCAAAGCATTCAGCCATAGCTACACAGGAATGGCTTAAAGACAACAAGGTGGATGTTCTGGAGTGGCTAAGTTACAGCCCAGACCTAAATCCATCTGAGAATTTGTGGTTGGACTTGAAAGAGTTGTTCACTCACAATCCCTGTGCAACCAAGCTTGAACAGTTTTGCAATGTAGAATGGTATAAAACTGCAGGGTCCAGATGTGCAAGATTGAGACCTGTCCACACAGGCTCAATGCTGTAATTGTGGCTAAAGGTGAATCTACTAAATACCGACTTCAAGGGGATATATGTTTAATTAATTAATCACTTTGTAGAAACCTGTTTTCCCTTGACATGAAATAGTATTTCTTTGTAAATGCTTGTCAAATAGCCATATTATACGGACCATGATTTAATGTTGAAAAGCAATAAAACTGGAAGAACTTCCAAGGAGGGTGAATACTTTTTATAGGCACTGCAATTAAAAGACATTTTTCCTTGCAAAAGAATTACAAAAAATTAGCAGGTATTTTTGGGGGTGCTGGAGGAAAGATATTCTCTCTCCAATGAATAATTTTTTTTTAAGATTTAATTTTGGCCTTTCCATGCCTTTATTAGAGAGGACAGGACAGTGTATAGAGTTAGAAGCGGGAGAGAGTGGGGAAGGACATGCGGTAAATGGTCGAGGTCGGACTCGAACCCAGCACAGCGGCTACGCCGCCGCAGGTGGGTCATAACCGCTAGGCTAACCTCTCCAGTGAATCTTTTAATTTCACCAGCTATTAGGCATTTATTCCCACAAGTGATCAATAGCACAAACCTAGTTTGCTATGTGCCACAGCACACAACTTTGCACACATTTATAGATTAATGAACTTCTTGTTACTCTTATATTGTCTTTGCTCAGAAAATGTGAGAACAATTGTCCTGTGACCATAGCAACAGACCAAAAAATCATCAAACCACAATACAATGCAGTCAGTATGTTGCTTAATAGTTTCGTATGACCCTAATAGAGCACACAAAATGGATTTTTCATGGACATATGAAGACTATGTGTACCAGTGCCATATGTACAAAATATTGCCTGTATGCATGCAATATCAATTTGTTTGTAGACATATTTTCAGATCACTGGGAACAATCTAAATGTTTCTTTTCTTTTCTTTTCAACTTATATGTAAAGAGCTCAACTCTCTCTTTAAACCTGCCCTGGGATTCAGTACTAAATGTGTCTTTTCTCTTGTACTGAGTACACATTTGGGTATGTTTGTCATCGGGTAGAAAGAAGGGTAATGTGTCGGCCAAACCACACTACTGGCCCATAGATAGGAATTTAGGAGCTAATTGGTCCAACATTTTACTTACTCTTGTTACATTCCTCGGTGATTTCCAGTATTATCCATATTTCTTCCTTTTGACAGCGTTTAATGCACTTAAGTGAAATTGCTTTCACCCGTTGAGTGCAAAGAAATTGGAAATATTCTTTCTGAAATGTGATAATAAATTGTACATTTATAACATCTATGTAATGAGTATGCACATATATTGCTGTAGCCTAACATGTGGAAAACATAAAAACACATGAACTATAAGTATGAAGTATGAATATATTGGTTGGGTAGGTGTGTGTAAATTATTACATTTTCCTTTTTTGTGCCATGTCCTAACTAACTTATCCAGTTTTCATGGAGGTCCAGAAAGACCTACCAGAATGCTAAGAACATAGAGATAAATTCTTAACTGTGGCGACCTACCCAATTTTTCACTAGTCTACATAGATTGTGCCAGAGAAAGGCTGTACATCAGGGAAGCCAAGCTTTTCATGCTAAGCTCTCCAATTTGTCTTTAAGCTGAAGCCTCTTCTTCCCAATCACTCATCTTCATATATTTGAATGTGACACTGAAAGCTTAGAAAAATAACATTGGACGTAAAGGGGGTTCTTTACTCAAAGACCCAGTGTTCTCACGAAGATCAGGATGGGAATGAGAGGCACGGTGCTTCTGCTCCTTTTCCCAGAGCGTCTCATTCCTCTACAGGCCAAATCTACTGCCAAGAGAAGTTCCAGGTGGTCTCCAGGCTCCCTTTGATCCTCACCAACCAGGGTCCCTTGGACAGATCAGTCAGTGTAATCACTTGTGTTTCAGAATGCTCAGGGGAAACAGTAGTGCTCCATTTCCCTTTCATAGCATGACCTCAGCAGTGGCAACCATAGCCTTGAGGTGACACAGACCTCTGTCCAAATAGGCTTCTCTGTTGTCCCTATCTAATTGAAAGGGCAGCAGATAAACACAAGAGACAAGCTGCCTTGGTGAGCTACAGAAAAACAAGCAGCGGGAAGCGAGAGGGGTGGTGGTGCCCACCTCCACTGAATACTATTTCGATTCAAGTGGGAAAAATCGTTGGCAAGAAGCACTATGGCACACAGCCCACCCAAAACTTGCCATGCAACACTTATTTTTAGCTGATCCTTCAAGTTTACATCATGGCCAACCCACAGTCCCGTTATTGACACTTAGAGTGAAGTAGAGGTTAAAACCATGTTTGCATGAACACCCTGCGTTGGCAAGGTCAAGCTAATGCTGCTAACCAGATGTATGGAGTTCAGGCCCTGAACTCCATGGCAGCTCATCTTTAGACTTTGGAGTGAGGGGAGTGTGTTTGACTTGGACGAACAAGAGACAGACCTGCTGCCAGTTTCTTTGAGCAAGTGCTCAAGCAGCAACCAAAAGTCTTTGGTACATCAAGATTACAGGAGGGGGAGCATTCCTGCACTTAACTTAAGATTAGTATTAAGTTTCTGAGAAACTCTTGACACACATGTTTTTGTTATCAGAAGGTAACTATTTTATTGTTTCATGAAACACCGCTGGATAACTTTCATTCTTGCCTTTCTTTGTGCATTTTAAATGACATGTAAGATAGATGAGATTGTTTTAGGAAGACAGGCAAGCTTCAACTTTTCTTTTTTCTGCCTTTAAGAGTGTGGGAGAGCTCTTCGTTGATGCTCTATTGCCATGGAAACTGCAAGACACAAGCCTGTCTCTGTTAGATTTGTCATGTGCTGCGGTTTACCATCAAAGCAGGCCTTTAACGTCGCTCCCTTAAAATCCCCTCAAATTGTAGTTATTTAGACCTTTTAGGCCTATTTCCTTGTAATAGTTTCCACATGTTTTGCAAGAGATACCAATCTTATCAGGCAAAATACTAACCAAAAGTGATTTTAAAAACTGTTTCAGGTAACCAAATGACTTCTTGTAAAACCTTATTTTTCCATAAACCACATTCAGTTCACCTGGAGGCCTGACAGGAGGATTGCCAAGGCATTTTTTTCTTTTTACTAACCTCAGAGATGTTTCAGAGTTGCGTGTCAGAGAAGAAGTGATTATACATGAATTTCCTCCAAGAGTAAAATGTGCTTGTTGAAACTTGTAAATGTTTCCCAATTTATTTTTATGTTGTGTTCTTAGTGACGTCAGAAAATAGTAAATATTTTCGCCTCACATTTATATTATTACTCAAAGTGAAGGTCAAATTGAGATGTGAGCCAAGTTTGGTGAGCGCACAGCAGACAGTGAACACACTGAGAAACACATTTTCACCTTATTGTGGCTTATCTCAACCAAAAATGGTGGTTTACATGCCACAGATTAGCACTCATAAACACCATTCATTAAAGGGCTGCGTGAGCACCTCCCAAAGGTCCTTGCCAACAGATTATGCTATGATTTATGCGGTGTGAAACTTGTGGCCACGACAAGCTGTGAACTCAATAAGTAGAAGATTTAGGTTTGTTTAAAATAAACAGAGAAGATATTACGCATTAGTGAAACACATTCTGTTGAAAAACAACATATTCCATCACCTCATCTCCAGCTGGGTTTTCCCAACATTGGGTTTTCATTTGTCTCATGATTCATGGTTCTTGCTTCTCATTATTCCCTATTTTGCTATTCAAATCTTTTAAAACTGGCAATAGTATCTCTATATAAATGAGGTGTGGGTGTTATATGAAGACAAGGGCTCTTAGCAAGAGTGCTCTTGAGAAAAATTTGTAATCAGGATCCTAATATTTCAAAATGTCTTCCGTACCTAAATTTAGAGACTATAAGCAATTAATAGTAGGGGATTACTTATGCTACAACTTCAGGGTGTATGGTTTGGCATTAATTAGATACTCTTTGCCATGATTGAAATTTCAGACCCAAAATTTAGTGCTTTGGTTTGATACTTGCAAAACTAATGACATTTCCATCAACCTCTGTGTTTAGTTCTAATTAGCATGCTGACACACAAAGCTAAGATGGTGAACATTTTATTGTATTTATTTCCTTGTTTTATTGTATATGCTGCGTTTACTTGCTATTTTTGATGGCGATGATGATTCATGAGAAGAATAAACATCACAACTGCTTGATAATATGATGGAACTATGAGGTGTTTTTGCATGATCACTCCCTTTTTGCAGCAGTGACTCAGTGTCAGCATTCAGCACTTCAGTAGCCCTCCATTTAAGCCATGAAACGCTCTCAGCAGAAATGTCAACTTTCTATTGCGAACACTCTCAACAGTGAGGCTATGAGGAGGAGTGCCCTTTAGGCCTTTGTCAATTTTTCTCTTTTTGTTTAGTCAGGCCCACCGGAGTCTGTGCTCCGTCATCTAGCTGGTGTTTCCAATTTTGACTCAAAGCAGAGACTCTGCAAGTGAGCTGGGCTGAAATATTATCCACAAATGCACACATTCACATGAGCAGTTAGGGGGAGCTTCAATGCACTGCCGATGAGTTGTGAAGCTGCATCCGTCACACTGACCCCATTTAACTGATTTCTGTCTTACTGTGTATTGTAGATTTAAAAAAAAAAAAATCTTGAGTAAATTCACCCACTGAAATCCTCTGCATCTGGTATTTCTCACCAAGTGAATGGGGTATATGGGGGTGCAGTGGTTTTAAAAGCAACTGTTTGTAATTCCTGCCACAGCGTATTATAGCCTTGGTGAGCAACAGTGAGGAAGTAATAGCTTAATTGTATTGTTTGTGATGAAACTGTGTACTTTTTGGTTGCTGTGGTTTTACAACTTGCTGTAAAAATGGTTACTGTTGTAGGCAAGTCGGATTTTCACAGTTTCCCATTAAAGAAATCCCTTTGAAGCATTTTTTGTATGTTATTCTCTTCTCCAAATTCTTATGGAACCTATTTGCTGGAATGGTCCCACTTATGTTTGTGAGTAAATCCTTTAATAAATCAAAAACGGCAGATGTTAATCTATTCCTATTCCCTGTTTCAAAGTTAAAACATCTCCTCTCCTTTTGATGCTTTATATACCATTACTCACTTTGAAATCATGCGTCATTTTTTCAGTGGTCATCTCATCATTTACTTCATTTTGGAATGAACCTCTGTAGCTGTAAACATGAAATCTGTAACACACATGCTCGAGCTGAGGTATCAATCCGTGAAAGGCTCGGTTATTAAACACAGGTGTTCTAGTGCTAACTGCTGACGCTCCGATGCTTATGACTCCAAAATTGTCAGTTGCAAACTGTTGGCTGATTGAATATCTGCCTTAAAGATGGATGCTGCGACTTCAGCCGTTGGCTCTCCATATCATTAGACAGAAATAGACAAGCTTTACCTGCCATGCTTCACAGCTGGAAGACCAAAAAGTGCACGGCCAATTTTCATATCGTGTGCCAAGTGTTCTCACACCACCGCTGTTTTTTTTAAAACATTTTTCCTGTTATATGGGTCTATAAAATGTGGTTTTATTGTTCGCTGTAATATAAGTTCTCCCTCAATCTGCTATTGTCTTGGTTCAATTTACAGCTGATTTTTATGTATTTTTGCATCTATATGAGAAAGAGACAAAAGAGCAAACTTCTAATAAACTATAAATAAACTCAGGTGGTACAGAAGTAATAATTGGCTGATATATTGTTGCTGAAATTACTGGATTTTCTGCTTCATGGCAAGCAAGCCAGTTAGATTTATCTTTCTGCTTGTGCAGCACACGCACCCTGCCATAGGTTTTATTAGCTTAAAATTGCTTGTAAACCTTGCATAGGTCTACTGTTTTTCCTCCTGCTCATAAATTGTGGTCAGTCTGTCTAGATGGTAGATGGATGGTCGGTCCTTGTCCGGTCGATTTTCTGCATGCAAAGTCTGATTAGTGCTTGTCCAATCAGTTCGTTTTCTTTGCGGTGGTAGTACCTTGCTGAACTGAACGAGACATTTTCATGCAAATAACACGGAGAAGGTCACATGAAGTTCAGCCAACCATTTGGTTTAGCAGCTGTAAAATGTACAACCGCCGAATACAGATGTGAGGACAGACAAAATATACCCTACGTTCATTCTGATGACAGAATACTGAGAGTATATAGTGCAAACTGTGTTTAGTGCGTCTTTTTATGAAAGAGCTTAACTGGTAGTGGACTTTTATGGGGAGAAACTAAATTTTTTCTAGGCAACAAAAAATATTATCTTCGGTAAATGAAGCTCGGCTTGTTATTGCCAGGTTCTGGCTAGTGAACAGGGGTTACAAGGCCGTTGCTGTTAGAGCGCCCAAACTTTGGAACAGTCTGCTACTGAGATCAGAATAGCAACATGATTAGTGTCTTTTAAATCTCTTCTTAAAACATTGTTTTATGGAAAGTACTTTATGAATATTTGTTTATATGGCTTTCATTTTCCATTCTTTTCTCTTCTATTATAGGATCTGATTGTTTTTGTGATCTTTGCTTTGTGGTCTATGTTTTTATGTTCTCTGACAGTTTTTATGATCTTTGAATATTTTATATTTATTGGTATAGTTTTACAATGTGTCTGTCTGTTCAGCACTTTATAATTATCAAGAAAAATGCTATATAAGTAACATTTATTATTATTGTTATTATTATCATTCAGTCTTTTGCAACTTCATTATTCAGTCATCATTGAAAATAAGGGTTTTAAATGGGTTCTCATAATGATGTGTTCTATTTGAAGACATTACATGCAAGATTTTATTGCATGTTAAAGGAATTCAGCAAAGTGAATTAGTTGCAAAAAGACATAGAAAAGCAACAGCTACTTTACATGCAGATATAGCTGAATATCCACAATAACTGTTCGTACACAATCGTAGCAGGTGGGTTTAAATGAAGCAGGCTTCAGATAAAAAAAGAACCCGACAACATTTGTTTCTCATAAATAAGCCCTGTTGGATAAAAAATTATTTTGTAGGTGGAAGGAATATTTAGAATGAATGAAACAAGGATGACAAAGATATTCTTCTCCTCATATAGTAGCTTAAAGAGAATAACAAACAATGTATTGGAATTAAAAGATCATTTATAGCAATGGATTACTGATGCAGTCAGTTCCCATTTCATCTGTATGAAAATGAACAGAGAACATTCCTCAGTCTCCCTGCTGTATAAACTGAATACTGGATGGCGCCTCTCCAGGCCGGAGTCTCTACGAACTTTCCTACCTTGGCAATGAGCCACACTTGTGTAACGTACCGTCGCCACTGTGAAGAAAACATCATCACACCCAGGCAAACTTGAATATACATACTCTGATATGTGTTCTGGTATTAAATAGCTGAAAACCTAAAAATATTTAGTGGAAAAGTATAAATTGTTCTGATGTTTTTTTTTCCTTTTGCAAATTGCCTGCCAGTATGAAAGGAATATATTGCAGTGTTACACTATCTATGCCTGTTTAATGGGGGTCAGCCCTATGTTCCCACAACCCATTGGTCCCACAGCCCCATGTTCCCACATTTTTAAGATTTGTTTTTTTCACTGAAAATTTTGAAAATTAGGCCCTATGTTCCCACAGCCCTTTGTTCCTACGTCTCACATTTCTAAGACCCCGTTTACACGAAGGGAAAATGCAGATATTTCCACACGGTTTGGCCTCTCATTTACACAAAAACCCTGTTTTTATCTTAAGAAAAATGATTATTTCTCAAAAAAAAATCAGAAATGTGGAAACATGGGGCTGTGGGAACATAGGGCTGTGGGAATATAGCGCTGTGGGAATATAGGCACGCTCCCGTTTAATGTTATCAGTGCGTTTACTTAGTTGATTTGACTATTTGCATTTCATGGGCAGCATCCATAACCACTATGATGTTCTCTGCACATTTAGCACAAATAGGAATACAGAATAAGAATAATATTTCCTACCAGAATTTTAATCTTTGGAGTGCAAATGAGAGTTGAATCACCACTTAGACCTCCATGATCTGCAAGAAAATGCATAACTGAACTTAAGAAATAAAACAACAGAAATGGGAACAAAAAGCATTTTGTGTAGTTACACTCATCACCTCAGTATTTCTAAAATCTCTGACCCAGCCCGGTTCATGAATTCCTATGCCATTCATTATTCAGTTCAGATTACATACAGAAGCCACACAGAAAATAAAGGGCTAAAACTGGCTTTGCAGAGCACAGATATTCAGCAGGACATGTGTTGACATGTACCACTGTCCTAATACAAACTACTTTGCACCCTCTTCTGGAATAAATAGAGCATAACAATGCAGCACAAACAGGCAGAGTATTAATTCAAGTCTGGATTCAATGTTTTTCCAACTTGTCTGGATTTCATTGTGGCAACTGCTTGACCTGACATAGTTCTATAACACAACTTTTACATAATATGTCATCTATAAATGTGTGTAGTTCATTTTTAAAATAAATTAATCAAAACATTATAAAAGCTCGACGCTTTCGCAACACATAAAACTGTTTTTAAATGTGTACACAATAACTTGATATCAATTACAGCACAGTCCTCTGACAGGCTCAGCGCTCGTGTATTCACAGCAGCTCTCTGATTGGTTCTTGTCGCTGTCGCTCGTCCGATGACGTCCTTCCGGCTTCACCATAAGAACACGTGTAGGGTGTAAAGTGTCGAGCTGAAGGGAATAACAGCAATCAAACGTCAGCGTTCACCCACCATAGCGTGGTCTTTAACATTTTTTGTCCGTGAAAGGCTTTGCCGACTAAGTGGTCAACATGGTGAAGCCACTTTTTAAGGGGAAAAGCTCGATAAACCCCTCGTCGTCCAGCAGCAACCCCGGTGAGCTAAACTGCCATTAGCTATACCGTTTGTTTACAGCTAATGCTAATTGTTGCTAGCCGGTGTGGAAAAGGGATTTCTGTGTTGTTTTCAGTTGTTAAACTAAACTGGTGGTTAATATTACATGTGCTGCGTGTCAAAATGAGTTAATAAACGTGTAACGAGTTAAAAGAATATTAACTTTAGCTATTGCTGCAACAGACAGTAGCTGCCAGATGTGGCGTTTTAAACGTAAAGTATTCAACTTGTAGGGAAAAAAAATACTGTTTAGTGGAAGTCAAACTCATTGGCCTTCAAGTTTGGAAACAGCTGCTATTATTAATTGGTCGTAAGACGTTTCAGTAAGAATCTGATGTTCTTTTTAACAACAAATGTACACTCAGTTAAATTGTCAACTGAGTATATTGTGATAGCAGGTTTCCTTTGTTAATCATCAATCATTTAAGTAACTGTCCATGCCTTTCACAGATCGAGCCAAGGGTGCTGGTGGGAACAACATGAGGGACCGAGCCACTATCAAGCGTCTGAATATGTACAGACAAAAGCAGAGATGGTAATTTATAATCAGGATTTGCATTACTCTCACGAGTCACTGATTGGAAGATTTTCTAAGTTCCAATAAAATATAACAATAATGACACTGATATTTTGCCTCCAGTAATAACCGTGGAAAAGTCATCAAACCGTTACAGTACCAGTCCACAGTAGCTCCAGGGACTGTAGCCAGAGTTGAACCTAACATCAAATGGTTTGGTAAGTATTTTTCCCCACTGTTGTCTACGTTATGCTGCCAAAGTCACTATGTTGCCCTGTCCATGTTGGCCTTACCAAAACTAGATCATTAAGGTTAAATGATATTATTAATATTTGAAGTTCATTTGTGTGTCAAGTTTAGCAAGATGATGCAACAGATTATAGAATTCAAAGTGCTTTAACACACGTAAATGGTCTGCACTGAAGTGTCGCCTTTTAACCTGAGGTAGGTTCTACAAAGGGCTTTACAATGTGTTTCTCATTCACCTATTTACACACACTCTCACCATGGATGCCTTGTGTGGACTACAGTTACAAATGACAGTTCTACAGAACAGTTAGACTATTATTGTTTTGATCAGTTAATTAGCCAGTTAACCGGGGACATACACCTTAATGCATTTGTTGTCGGTGCTGAATGAAAGAAGACGTTATGACTTTAATTCACACATTTGAGCACCCCATTTTAAGTCATCAGTAGATGTGAGGAAATATTAGAAAACACACGTTACTGACAATTCATGTTATCTGTGATAGGACATCTAGACTAACCAGGTCACAATTTGCAATATCTTCTGTACTTCAGCAAATACACGTGTGATCAAACAATCATCCCTCCAGAAGTTCCAGGAAGAGATGGGAGCAGTACAGAAGGATCCATATCGTGTGGTGATGAGACAAAGCAAACTGCCTATGTCCCTCTTGCATGATAGAGTCAAAGCCCATGTGAGTATAAAGGCTAAAAAACCTCTAGTACTTTAAAAGAAAAGAAGTGAATACACCTCTGATCTTTGACACACACGTTAGAAAACCTATGATTATTGTAACAAAATTGAGTACACATGGTTTTAAAAAAAAAGGCCTGTGAACACCAGAACTTTCCCAACTTGGACCTATGTCTCTGTGTGTCTTCATCAACGTTCCACATGGAAAAGAATTACCAGAGCAATTTAGAAACCTGATTGTGAGACATTACAAATATGGAAAAGGATACAGGAAAATCTGTAACAAACTAAAAATCTTCCAAAGCACAGTTGCAGCAGCAACCAGGAGGTGTAGAAAGAACCATACTACCTGCAGTCAGAGCGACGCTGGTTGTGGTCCTAAAATGACAGCGCTGACAATTTACTTTTGATAGACAGACAGGCAAGTGCTTCAAACATGACATAGGGGTTATCAATGGAAGTCAAAGTTTTAGTGACAACATAGCCACTGTATTGTAAGATGAGGCTTTGCTGAAGCGATAAGTGATAACGTTTTTGTACAGTGTAATCATTTTAAATCATTTGACATTTAAGTGATGTTGCACATGGATACTCTGATTTCTATTGTATATTGTATGTGTAGCTGTTGGTTGACCAGTTGCCAGAAAAGTTGTACATTGCATTTGGCATTTTATTGTTCTTGTTCTATTAACATTGCAATTATGTTACCAAGTGATATCCACTGATAGTGTCTTATCCAATTCATGACCTTTGATGATTTTGATTAATGTGTAGCAAATGGAAAAACATTGATCTTCAATCTAAATGTCTTAAACAGTTGATTGACCAGTGGCATTATCCTCCAAAAATGCAGATTAAGTAAAAGGCAGTTTGTGGTTCAGTTGGGAAATGTGTTTTGAAAGAACCACAGGGCTATGTTGAAGACTTTGGCAGATAGTCCAGGCAACCTGAAGCTATAAACAGCATGGTTTCTGACAAACCCTGTAACCTGCCCCCTACTTCTCATGGTAGTGTTGCAATAGAAATATGGCTTGTGTTTTAAGATCATTGGAACACTTAATCAGCACTGGCACAATCTTTGCTTTTGCACTGGCTTTGTCATAGCATACTTGGGTGCTCTGTTTACTGTTTGCAGTTGCTCTGTGTCTTTGAACGGGCTGTATCACTGCGACTGCATCAAAATTGGTTGTAACAAAGAAAAAGAGCTCTCATGTCACCCATTTGTTTCAATACCAAAGCATGTTGTTCATAATGTAGATGCACAGATAACTTTAAACCTTAACACAATTTATTGCACCTACAGTGGCTTAATTTTTGAGGTCCTGAGGTTGTTGCTTTAGAGTTATTCATCTGACCTCACTTTCATATTAAAATCATTGTGCAACTGTATTATGTAGGAAAACATAAAGTTGGGAATACAACAAGTTTATTAAAAACTTAAATATCTACTGGTGCAGTCTTGTAGGTTATGGTCACAGTCAAAGCTATTAAAAAGGTTCCTTTTTTTAACCACTGCAGAACTCCAAGGTGCACATTCTGGACACGGAGGGTTTTGAGACCACGTTTGGACCCAAAGCCCAAAGGAAGAGGCCCAGTCTCGTGGTGGGGGATGTAAAGGACCTTGTGGAGCAAGCTGAAGCCTCAGCCCTGAGCTACAACGCAGACAAGGACAAAAACCTGGTTACCGAGGACACAGGGGTCAGGTAAGATTCTCACTAGATACTGTATCAATATACAATCAATGTATGTCATCAGGAGCAAAGCTGCAGATTTTTTGTTTTTAAAGATGAGATGTAAATTGCTTTTATTCAAAATGTGTGACAGGGAGGAAGTACGCGAAGAGATCTTCAAAAAGGGTCAGTCCAAGAGGATCTGGGGAGAACTTTACAAGGTATCATCTACATCCATCTCTGAGTATCGTGCGTTATGTTAATGTAGATAATGGTGCACTGAAGTGTTGTGGGGTCATTCCACATTTATTTGTATTGTAATAGGTGATTGACTCATCTGATGTCATAATCCAAGTGCTGGATGCACGTGATCCCATGGGAACACGCTCCAAGAGCATCGAGACATATATGAAGAAAGAGAAACCATGGAAACATCTGATCTTTGTTCTGAACAAGTGTGACCTCATCCCGACCTGGGTCACGGTAAGATATTTACAGCCTTCATCGTTACTTTACCATTTGTCTGGGAATTATTGTCTGTTGTTTCATATTGTTAAGTTTCGTGACAGTCTTTTTTGTCTCCACTCAATCTTTAACCAGAAACGGTGGGTAGCTGTTTTGTCCCAAGAATACCCGACTCTGGCTTTCCACGCCAGCCTCACCAACTCGTTCGGTAAAGGCTCCCTCATCCAGCTACTCAGGCAGTTTGGCAAGGTAAGCAGATGCCTCAAATTTTTATCTTTGATTTGTCATGAGCCTAAGCTACCTACTGATCGAATAACAAGCAGAAGTTCCACAGAATTCACCTATTTGTCCACTCTGTAGATTTATTATATCTGCAACAGAGTTATTACTTGACTTAATAGTTTAAAAGTGCAGTATGCAATGCTAATGCAATAACGTTTTTTGGGGGGAGACTATAAATGTGACACATGCTAACTATCTAAATTTGAAAAATTTGCATAGTCATTACCAAGCTGCTGCTCAGCACTGCTCAAATACAAACAACAGCTGTGCCACACATGTAAAATGATTGTTCAGAGAGAAAGTAGGAAGCAACAGAAAGTCTTGGTCACTCACTCTCATTCACGTCTGTGTCAGTTGCCATTTTGCCAACTGTTTTGCTCCACACTGTTGAACACTGACAGAGGAAGTCTTCTTCCATAAGGGTCGTGGACAGCAGCAGCTCTACTGTATTTAAAGCCCCAGACACTGACACAGCCCGCTTAGAACAGGGTTTAAACTAGGAGTTATACTGTTTACACTTTGTGGTATTTTTAGCTAAATATCGAAAGTCACATTTTGGAGACATGAGACATTAATTTGCACAATATGAGACCTTTAATGTAGATACCCTTTGATTTCTGAGTGTATTATATTGTTACTACTGTACTGTAAGGATAGGCTTTACTTTTTTGTATATCAAGTTTGGTTGAAATTGACAGTTGTGTTTAATCTTAGCTATCAGTTCTAATATCTATGGTTCTATTAGACCAATGTGGACAATGCCGGTATTCAATGAGCAGGACTTTGTGGTAAAATCAGAATTACAGATATCAATCTGATATATAAATCAAAGTGATGATAACCTACGTTGATTTGTCATATATCAAATTCGGTGGATAAGTCAAGAAACTGCTTACATCTGTAGTCATTTTGCCACAAAATATTTCCGTAATCATATTTACAAAACCTTTATTACATTACAACATATCTGTAACACAGCTTAACATTGCATTTACTGTGTTACAAGATTTTGTCTGTGAAGTGTAGTACGTAAAAGGTTTGAAAGGTCATTAAATTGAGACATGGATCAGTTTAAAAAGGTTTTAGTTTTTTTTGATCATCTGCACTGTCAACCAAAAAAGAAAAACCTTTTAAAGATATTTTTTGGTATGTGTTTGGCGCAGACCACATTGTAGATTTGGGGGTGATGACAAGTTCACATATTACTGATGAGAACAGAAACCATCTATAATGACCTCGCTGAAATGAGGACAGACTGAGGCTGTTGTTTAGGAAACACAACACTCTGACTTTATTTTTTTGCCTCCCACAGCTCCACACAGACAAAAAACAGATAAGTGTGGGTTTTATTGGCTATCCAAATGTGGGAAAGAGCTCTGTCATCAACACTCTGCGGTCGAAGAAGGTCTGCAACGTGGCCCCCCTCGCCGGAGAAACAAAGGTAATGTCATCTCGCCCTCACAAACTGCATTTAAACCTGTTATATGCCAATAATAATTTTATTATTATTATTATTAATGTAAAACTCTGAACAGTTGCCTGGTTTGTGGTTACTTTGTGGTTTATACTTTATATGCAGAGATGAATGGAGCTTTGAATCAGTGGGGAGGTGACGTGAGGTGAAAAGATGCATGTTACTTGCTGCTTAATTCAGTAATTGTTGATGGCTGGAACAACAGAAGTAGTCGGCTCTGTGTTCTTAACTATATAACTGAAAGTCTAAGTGGAGACGGAGCCAAGAGAAAGAACAACAACCATTTTTATCCTTAATTTCCTCTCTCTTGGGCTGCTTATCCTGTTTGGAAACGAACAAGGGTCTGAAGCCCTAATGTCCAAAGAAGGGTCAAGGGGAAAGTAAGGGAAAATATCTTGACTTTTCCTGGCTTGCCAAAGCTGTGAACTTGGACCGCAGCAGAGGGGAGATTTTTTGCACACCTATCCAATGAATCTGATGGGCCACTGGCCAGCACTCCTTTATTTTCTACCTTGTCTTTGATTCTCACTACAAATCGACAGTGGTAAAAGCCAAACAACCTCATGATCCGCAGCACTGCTGTGACTCTCATTCCTCTGTTGTTTTATAAATGGAAGTACTTGTTTATGTGGAAAGATGCAATAAAATCCCTTTAGTTGATGAATCAGTCACAGAAGGGAGAAATTAGCTGTATTATGACAGTTATTACAGTTCTTGACCAGGTTCCATGAAGTCGTTGCTTTTCCAAAAATAAATTTGTTTCATATTTTGCTTTTCCACTCATATATTTTTTTAAAAATTTATTTTAAAAACAATAAATACCAGCAAGGTAAAAAACATGTCTCATCTGTTGTGAAACTGAAGTACAGAATTAACCTCCTGACCTTTTTAGGTGTGGCAGTACATCACTTTGATGAGGCGCATCTTCCTCATTGACTGCCCCGGTGTCGTCTACCCTTCAGAAGACAGTGAATCTGATATTGTATTGAAAGGAGTGGTAAGTCTGTTTCTGGTTTTTCTAGGTTCCATGTGCTATGTATCTAGGTTTGTGAGATCTGCCTCGTTCACTCTTGCTGACACCCAAATACAGTGAAGAGGGTTAAATTGTTTGTGTTCCTCGTGCCACTGAAAAACAGTAGCATCTGAAAAACTGAAGCACAACTCCAAGAAACTTAGGATAATTCAATAACTGTCAGTGTGCTATTTTGTTAGTCCAGAATAACTGGAGTGCAATGAACAGACTTTAAGGTGGATTGGGCGTCATAATGCTAATACCTAGCTGTTTAAAAATGTCTTGATCAGCTGCAAATCTGATCCTTAGGATTCTTTTTGAGGATCAAAGGTTTAGCATGTAGGCCACACAGTCCCCGTAACTGAAAGGTTGCAGGTTCATATCTTAAATCTCATACTTTTTTCTTTCCTTTCTTCACTAAGGTTCAAGTGGAGAAGATAAAGAACCCAGAGGAGCACATTGGGGCAGTGCTAGAGCGAGCCAAGCCAGAATACATTCAGAAAACGTACCGCATCCCTACTTGGAAATCTGCTGAGGACTTTCTTGAGAAGCTGGCTTTTCGCACTGGGAAACTTCTAAAGGTTACCCTTTAATTTCCTTACTCAGAGGACCTTAACATGGTTTACTGACAACTGCTTTGCATTTAGTGTTCTTCTATTTGAATCATTTATGTAAAATATATAGGTTCTATATAAAATTGTGCCCACAAAACTTTATTATTGGTATGAGCAGTCAAATTCAGTCTTTGTTGGATGTTATACAAATGCATTAAACTCACACCAGGTTATTTTATTTGTTTCCTCTTTGAAGTGCAAGACTAATACATCTGATCTGTTATCTGCTTATGTCTGCTATGTGCTATACTCTCTTGATTGCATTCACTCAGACAGCAAAGTGTGCCTGAATGGTTTGAACAGTGTATTCTTGCTGTTGTGCAGGGGGGCGAGCCAGATCTCTCCACGGTCTCCAAAATGGTGTTGAATGATTGGCAGAGAGGACGTATCCCCTTCTTTGTAAAACCTCCTGGACCTGAAGGAGATGAGGAGGTAGGAGTATACTGAAGTTTTCACCTTGGCTTTTACAGTACATTACTTTTTTTGTCATCAACCTTTGTCCCTTTGTGTATTATTGTAATTTCTCTAGGACCAGAAGCCGTTGCCAGTTGAAGGACCATCAGAGGTTCTGGAGAACACGCAAGAGGAACAGCCAGACAATCCCGACGCCATCACAGAGAAACACGAGGAAAAGCAGCAGAGACAGAAGGAGCAGGTCAAAAAGATTCTGGCAAATGTCCGACAAAACTTTGGCAAGATCAACGTAGCACCTGAGTTCAGTGAGGAAGACCTAGTTCCGGTGGAGATGCCAGACCTGGACATGTCTGACCTTTCTGGCTCTGATGGCGAGGAAGACTGCGAGGAAGATGAGGGCGGAGAGGAAGAGGAAGCTGGGACCAGTGCTGAACCAGCGGATGGAGAGACTGAGGTCTCTGAGGCTACAACCTCTCAGAATGACAAGGCAAATGGCAGCAAGAGTTCGCGGGAGGTCATCCGTGAGCTGGACGAGAAGATCGCCAAGTACAAGCAGTTCTTGGACCGAGCCAAATCCAAGCGTTTCTCTGCAATCCGGTCAGTCGGTTCTTTCCCAAACCTCAATTACATATTTTCTTTGACTTGTGTATTGCCCTTATTTTGTTTTATTCAATAAAGTAATATGAAGTTGTCAGGCGGCGATGCCATGCTTTTTAGGTGGTCCATGCTAATCAGCCTTTAAGCCACTGAGGACTAGCAATCATCATGTTAACCGTCTCATCAGTGACCTGTTTCCATAAGTTTTGCGTCATTGTGTTCTTTAAATCTGCTTGTTGAATTTCAACACACACTGAAGAACAAAGTCAAATAACAGTTGTATAGTTATACTAAGCCTAATCTGATTAGTGTTCATTTCAGCTTATCCCGACAGGAGTAAACTGTTTGCTTTGGTAGGTAACAGTTTACTTTTATTTTTTCATCTCTTTGGACAGGATACCCAAGGCGCTTTCTGACAAAGTGTTCACAGACATCAAGACTAAACAAGCAGCAGCGGCGGCGAAACAAGCACAAATGAAAGGTAGTCAATCAACAAGTTTGTCATTACTTTGTATGGTGCTGAATGTAGAAAACATTCGGGGAGGTCTATCAGATGTGGTTATGGTCCAAAGAATCTTCCACAGAACAAAAAACAGATAATCAATTACTGATTGAATGATATTTTACTGATAAAAGTCCTATTTGTATGGTGAGGTCAGGTTGTCATTCAGGCACTGGCATCAGATTTGATCAATCTTTTTTTAAATTCAGCTGTAAATCAGATGGGCAAGAAGAGAAAAGCTGGGGAGGATGAGGAGCCCAACCAGCCGAACAGACTGACATCTAAACAGGTATGCAGTGTTTGTTCTCACCGACGTCAAACAGGCTAATCTGTCTTGGTCGGCACATTAGATAAATGTGCAGGTGAAGAGCTCTGGCCTTTCTTAGAAGATTTCATTTTTTTTCCTCTTTCATTTTATCAATTTCTACAGAGAAGAGCAATGGACCGTGCTACAAGGACGAAGAAAGTTGGTTCGCGTTATTACGAAACGCACAACGTGAAAAACAAGAACAAGAACAGAAAGGCCCCAGCATCAGCCACAGAAGGTCAAAAGACCAAAAGATCAAAGCACTAGACTGGTAAAACACAACACATGTAATAAACCTGTATTTAAATTAGCCACAAAGACTGTGTTTTATTGAAATGACAAGTTGATAAACGGTGCAAAGGTAACTGAGTGTTGAATGGTCTTTATCATGTGGCCACCTGATGCCTTACATTGACCTTGACTCTCCCACAAGGAATGACTCGTCTTGCCTTTTCAGCTCTCTTCTTCCTTCAACCCAGAACTGTTTTTGAATGACATTTCATTCATCATTTACAAGTGTACTGCTCTCTTGATGTTCAAGAGAAATGTGCAGTAATTGTTTGAAATATATTTGTCATGCCATACTGATTTAAAAAAAATTAAATATCTACAAAATTACCATCAAGTGCACATTCATTTATCATTTAGAAATAGGACACGCAAATGTAATAACATCCTGTGCTGGGAAATGGCAATTATGGTCTTGTTTTTCTACTTCTTTGGCATAATTATCCCTTCCAGTTGGACCTGAAGAGAAAGACAAATAAGTGAAGTAAATATTTAGACATGCAATGCAGCTAGTATTGGTGCTAGATCTAAAAAGATGTAGATTTTTTTCTGGTAGTTAATATGACGTTACCTTGAGCTGTTCGTTACTTCTCTTAAGAAACTGAATGTCCTCGAGATACTTGTTTTCTTCCACCTGGCGCTTTTCAGCCTCCCTCTTTTCAATTGCATCACATTTAGCTTCCTTTTCATCCAGTTGCTTCCTCAGAACTTCTTTCTCCTCCTCCAGATCTAAAATCTTGGAATGTAATAAAATACAATTGTAAGTTTGTTTCTGATGCAGGATCAATTCTTCAAAGAATGCTGCCACCATTCCCATTTTATAGTAACTGTAAAATAAAGAAATAGTGCTCTCTGCTGGACTTAAAACTAAATTACAGTCACACTATATTCCCATAGCTTTAAATGAGCGGCTCTTTAAAACACTCGTCGTCTATTAACTGTCAAGTGTTGCAAAGATATCACATTGTTGTGCCCCTGTGTTCTGATGGTTGTTGCAGGTCATAACAAATAACATGAATATCTCAATGTCCTCACTCGTTTTTCCATGTCAGCCTTGCCCTCTTCAGCCTGCAGTGCTTTCCTTATGCCGAAAGCCACACTGCTTTCATACAGTGTCTGGTAGGCAGCAATAGTCATTTGGATCTCATCTCTAACGCGCAACAGCAGCAGACCTCTCTCAGCACAGTTGATGGTAACCTGTCTGATCAGCTCATCTTGAAAAAACAGACAATTAGGAGGATTAGACTAAAGAGTTTATGTATCTTAATTGTCACCACCAACATCTCAACCGCCTTCTTACCAAAACACTGGGAGTAGAGCTCCCTGCGGACAGGGCAGATGCCTGTTTCTCTGGCCTGTCTCTGCTGCAGCTTTGTGTCTAAGAGTTCTTCTAGGTGTATGACATCTGTTCTGGTACAAGGTGCACTGGACACTTGCTGCACCCAGTGTTGGGTTCCCTCTGTCCATTCCCTGCAGTGGCAGAAGTTCAAAAGTGTGAACTTGCTGAACAATAACAGAGGTGAGTGCATCCCTGAAATATCACTGAAATGTGAAATGATTCATAATTGTATCACAGTAATTTAAGTACTTTTATTTATTATATAGATTTTTTTTAAAGATTAATTTTTGGCCTTTTCATGCCTTTATTAGAGAGGACAGGACAGTGGATAGAGTTAGAAACGGGAGAGAGCAGGGAAGGACGTGGTAAATAGCTGAGGTCGGGCTCGAACCCAGCACAGCCGCTACGTCTCTGTGGGTCACGCGACATAATCACTAGGCTATAGGGGCGCCACTTTTATATAGATTCTTTTTTTTTTCTTCTTCAATATCTCACGTGTCCTGGTACATTTTGTTGACAGACACAATCTTTCTCACCATAGAAGACATAGCACAAATTTCCAGAAAGATGGTCTGCCATCCTTTGGATACAATTTTCCTCAGTGACAGTTTGCTGGAGGGGTTGTTTGCTCTATCTTTACCTCTGCCAAGCGGAGGTAATGTTTTTGCTGGCGTATGTTTGTTTATTTGTTTGTTTGTTAGCAAGATAACTTGAAAAGTTGATAATGGGACAAGGAACAGATGATTAAATTTTGGTGATGTTCTGGATTACCAAAAATGAGAAAATGCCGCTTGTTAAAATCACAATATGTGTGGAAATGAGCTGTGTTACCCGCCTGAGCCTGCTCCTTTAAGCGCAGTGGCTTATGGGTAATGTAGTACTAGTAGATGAAGAGATGTACGTTGTGTGTATGTCCCACCTGGCACTCGTGTTGTACTCTTTCATCGTGTCTGTGACAAATAACGGATCCAGTTCACAAGGTTTACTGCCTCCCATGCTGCCTGTTTTGATCGTTGCCCAGACGGCTTGTTACCAGCACAAAACGAGTTAACACAGTAGTGTTGTTTACTGTGGTATACGCCACGGAGCTGAGAAGGTAACAGCTGCTTGGTGGAGGTCTGCGCTCTCCGATTGCTTTTCTAGTTCTCTTTAAAATACCCCAAAGATGTTCTATTGGATTTAAGTCGGGTGACATACTTGGTCAGGTCATAATCTTGCTTCTTTCCTTCTTTAGAAACTCTTGTGTGCAAAGTTTAACCTGGCAATTTTGTACCAAACAGCAAGCAACAGTGCTTTTCTTGGATGCTGTACATAGAGGTTGACATTATGAATTTTCCTTCACACTGTAGAAGCTATCAGAGAAACGCTGGTTTCCACTGATGTCCCCTGTCTAGTCTAACCCCAGACCTAAATTGTGTAAGCTGTATACTGTCCACAGCATTTTAAGAGGATGGCCACAGGCTCTGATTAGTGGTACTAATGATTGTTCTATACCTTTTGTCTGTGAAGATTCTCAGTCATCCAGGTCATGTTTATCCTTGTAGTTTCAATTGTAGCATCTGGACTTGCTTGAGTTTGTCAAAGACGTTTCACCTCTTATCCAAGAGGCTTCATCAGTTCAAACTGACTGGTTGGTCATTCCCTCTCACAATGGGGTTCTCTCTGGATGAGAGGTGAAACGACTTTGAGCTAACTCAACCAAGTCCAGATGCTACGATTGAAACTACGAGGTCTATACCTTTTGATTATTGCTGTAATTGTGTTTTAATTGATTTTTATTGTTCACCAACCTCCCTAAATCCTTCTCCATCTTTTTGAAGTCTCACAATCACATTTTTAAATTCATCCAGCAATTAATTTCCACGTGGAGCCAAGATGCAAACATGAAGATAGGTTTTCTAACTTGTGCTCCAGTGATCACAGGTGTGTTCACTTTTGTTGCATTGAGGGGTTTTTTGTGGCCTGTAGTTTCAATATTGTCTGTTTGCGATTGTTCATAAAAGGAAAAAAATCTGTCATCTAAATAAATCAGACATTTTAATGAGAAGTGATGCAATTTTGAATCATGTGACAATTAAGTGACATTGCACAGGGGTGTACTGTGTAGTAGATGGGGAGAACTATACCTGGGTGGAAGAATGACATTCAGGATCTCCTCATTGTCTTGCTTGGTGGCCTCAGAAGAGTCTGATTTTGGTTTAGGAGGTGGTGGAACGGGTGCAGAGTCAGCAGGCTGCTGAGGGCTCACTTTCAATGGACGTCCCTGTAGGGAAAAGTATTTTCTATTACACACTGTATATTGCATGTATTTAATATGACCTATCCTCATTAAATTGTATTTAATAATAGCTGACACCTTCTACTATGTGCTTGAGCTAAACCTTTTCAGGCCCTTACACAGAGACATACACTACAAGCCAGAAGTTTGGAAGCAAGATCAGATTTGGATGAAAAGAGAAAATGGTGCATATCAATGAAAGCAAAGTCTGATCATGCGGTAAATGCATCCATAGAATTCATACTGTTTTTTAAAGAAAGGCATTGTGAACAGAAGCTTGAATTTGCTTCCAAATGTTTGGCCTGTAGTGTATGTGTACATGTTACTAAAAAAATAAAAGACGATTCTCTGTGTGTCGAAGATTTCACAAATTTAGTTTTAGTATTTCATCTACTGCTACATTAGCCACATAGTCTAGCAAAAACTAAATGTTAGCTTATTTTGTAAACTTACCTTTGGTGATTTTTTGTCACTGCTTTTTCTGACCAAAACTGGAGTCTCGTATTTCAGGAGAGAGTCGGCTGGTGGAATCATTGTTTGACAAAGAAATAATAATACTAAATCTATTAGCTAAAACTAGAGAGGTTTCAGTTACTGAGATGTCGGTGCTCTCTGTTTGCGTTGTCATGGCAACAGCGTCCAGGCGTTTCATTTTAGTTTATCCGGGTGAAATCAGCCGTTAGGTTCACAAACACACTCTAGTTACACAACATACATACTAGTGAAATACACTCTAGTGTTATTATCATTGTCATAAAATACGGTTTAATCAGCACAACACACGAAGACAGTCTAAGTGCTAGCTTTCAATTTTACGTCTTGTTACGCTTTATAACGTGCCTCGGTTTTAAGAGGAAAGTATGATAAAAATAAAAATAAAATAAAAAACAATAAAAAATGACGAAGTAAACTCTACCCGACTTCTCGTTATTATTTTTTTTAGCAGCCTCGGCTTTGTTCAGTAAATACTAAATGACATAAGCAGTCACGGCGGAACCAAAGTGAAAAGTGTCCATTGAGCACGCCGAGATAAATTCTCGGCGAACCGCAGGAAGCGGAAGTGCGAGATCTTAACATAACAGTCGAAGTTTGTTAGATTGTGAGGCTTTTGTTTTTGTTTGCTTTTGTGCGGCTAGCGATGTATGTTTAGTCACATAACGGTCGAATTAGTATAATTATTTGAGAATGGCCAAAGAAAAGCGACACAGGAGAAGGGAATCTCCGGAGCGGGAACCCGAAGTTAAGGTAAAGCAGGAGAAACTGAGCCCTGGTAGGCCACAGAGATCACGCCGCTCGAGGTCGAGATCCCCCGGTAACTCCAGTCCACAACGGAGAAGAACGAGCAGGTATATACGCTAAAGTCACCATATTGTTTCACTTTTGACACGTATTTAATGTAATTTAACTTGACAGCCAGCAGCACACGTGTTTGCCTGCTAGTCTTTATGAGTGACGTTATAATAGTTGTTTTGTTTGTTAGCCTTTAACATTCAGCACATGCTATTAGCATCCCAACGGAAACTGAGAGAAATGTGTTATGGTTTTTAAGAATCCGTTATGTTCTTCACGTAGGTCACCTGCCAGGACGAGGGACCGCTCACCAGGTAGAAGGGAGACCTCTCCCGCCAGACGTAGCAGCAGATCTCCGAGAAACAGGAGGAGTCGCAGTCCTCATCGTGGTGGTGATACGAAAATAAAGCGGGTGATTAGGTTCTAAATTACTGAGAAGCAATGCAGCTTTCTAAGACTCAACAGAATGGAAAAGTGATCGTTCACACCCCATGATTTCTTCAGTGGCAAAACGTTATACAATTCTCAACTGAGATATGCCATCCAAAACGTGTAGGCTCCTGGCATTTAAGACATATGCCACTGTTATAGCACTTCATATGTCATTATGTCACCTGAACCACAGACAGATGCTGGTACACTGGCATTGCAACGGGTATTGACAACTAATGCTGAAAAGTCATTAGTTGCATGTTGTGCTTTAAAAATTACAGTTTTATAAAGTTAATGGTTTTGTTGTTCTAGTTTTGTTAGAGACAATCTATGCCTGTTATGTATAGATTACATTTGGCCCCAGTTGTCTAAGCTAGCATAGCTAAGACAATAGAATTTGCATGTGCTAGCTGCTTATGATTATTATATCTATTACCAGTTAAAAATTGTATATTGCCGTGATATGTTGCAATTGTTACTTTGACTACAGTAACTTACCGTTCATCAGTGGCATTAAGGTTAATGTCATACCCAACAGTGGCCATTTTTAAATTTTGTGTGTCAGACTGAATTTAACACAATATATAACCTCTGTCATGATAATGACTGTTCAAATCTGTAACTGTGTGAGTTTGTCCTGGACTAAAAATCTTCTTTCTTTAAATGCCTTTATTCCAAATATGTCACAGGAGCGGGATGAACATAGGGCAAGCGGTGATGAGCGAAGAAGAAGAAATGACCAACCAGAGGAGAGACGGAGCAGGTGGGAATCAGACAGGCCGCGGGAGAGAGACCGTGGAGGAGAGAGACATCGGGAACGCAATGCACTTGCATCCCAACAAGCTGAGCGACAGCAGCATGATGAGCGCCGCAGGGAAAATCGTCAGCGGCGTGAAGAAAACCAAGAACAAGATTTTGGGGAATCTGAAGGTGGGAGCAGTGACCCAAATGCTCCTCCTCCTGATAAAGAGAAGCCCAACTTTGAACTGTCAGGGGCACTCACAGAAGACACCAACACATTCCGGGGAGTGGTGATCAAGTACAACGAACCACCTGAGGCTCGCATTCCAAAGCGCAGATGGCGACTGTACCCTTTCAAGAATGATGAACCCCTGCCAGTCATGTACATTCACAGACAGAGTGCCTATTTGTTGGGGCGGCAGAGAAAAATTGCTGATATCCCCATTGACCACCCATCCTGCTCCAAGCAACATGCAGTATTCCAGTATAGGTAGGAATATGTTTTTGCTGTATGACGTGCTTTAGACACATTGATACATTTGGTATTATCTAGATAAACATTAAACTATAGTAATTCCCTTGTTCTGTTGCCATGCAAATAAATCGTGTCTACTGTTCTGTCTGTATTTCTGCAGACTGGTGGAGTTTACACGGGCAGATGGCACCCCGGGCCGCAGGGTAAGGCCTTACATTATTGACCTTGGCTCTGGCAACGGCACCTACCTGAACAACCAGCGTATCGAGGCCCAGCGCTACTATGAGCTCAAAGAAAAAGATGTCCTCAAGTTTGGCTTCAGCAGCCGCGAGTATGTCCTCCTGCACGAGTTCTCAGACACAAGTGAGGTGGATGTCAAGGAGGAAGAGGAAGACGAGGGCCTTGATGAGTAACTTGATCCCAAATGTTATATTGGCGAATATTCATTCAGGTTGAGTAACATCGTCATCACTATCAACAAAACAAATAACTGTTTTTGCAGGGAATGGAGCAATAAATCGAACAGGTAAATAGGGGATTTAATTACGAAAACGGAACAAGATTGTTTTGTAATGTATATTCTGTAATTACTGAACTCTTGCTTAAACCTGCCACAGCTGTCTCAAAGCAGACTTCCTATTCTCAGGTTGTTGTGTAATGTCTTTGTGATGCATGACTGATCTTACACCTGACAGCGCTCACAATAAACAAGTGCTCAGTGCCAGATAATGGATACCCTTCTCATCAATAGGTAATTATCTATTTTTGGGTCACAGCATTGAGTACAAAACATAGCTTATCGTCTATGTCCATGCTATATATGTAAGTGTACATGACATTATTGGAATGTGAGCTCTAGATTCATGTTTATTAAGCTTTGCTTACTGTCAGAGTAAACATTACAGACATGCAACTTTTGAGCATATTGCCTTTTCTTTTGCTTTGTAGTGCAGGGAAAATATATAAATTGATACTGTCTTGTGTTTCTTTGCACCACTACAGTGTGTATTTAAAGACTTCTCCTTTTATTTTTATTGTTCAGAAGCATTCGTAGTAAATTTCCATTTTTGTACTGTAAATAAAAAGAGGGGGAAAAAGGATTGTCTGAAGAGTTTTATTGTGTATTTTATGTTGTTTTTTTCTTCTAAATTTTGTGTCACAGATGATGAGACTTAAAGAAGCATTTTGGATCATAATTATTAATAATAATGATCTTATTTTCTCCATGTCTCTTTTTTGTTTTTATATGTTAAATTGCTGTTAAGCGCAAAGCCACCGTATTAGTTGTGTTGAGAAATGCGCACAAGCTGAATTGTAACTTCACAGCAGAGGTCATGAGAGAGCCGAGGCTGTGAGGAAAACAGTTTCAAAGTGCCAGCGGGCGGAGCGCAGCTGGGAGGAGAGGAGGGCGGGTCGAGTGGAGAGGAGTACTGGGAATGTTAGTGGATATGTGATCTGAGCGGAGGTGAAGACGCACCTGGGGAATTACGAGATCAAGCAACCGTGCGTTTCTTAATGGAAGTTACTAGAGACATGCATTGAGATCCAGCTGCGGAATCGAGGCACAAAATGTACACGTCGGAGCGCAGGCGAATGAGCCTGCGAGACTTGAAGAGGAGGGATCCAGTTTGGGTGTCAGCTGGGAGTTTGTGGCAGGACTCTCTGACTATAGAACTGAGTGCCAGCAGCGGCTCGGGTAAACCGATCGTCTCTCCACGGAGTCGGAGCAGAGCGGTGTCCGTGGCTTACATTGTCAACGAGGACGCGTCGGTGCCGCAAACTGAGGAGAACTTGTCGCTCAAATGCCTCAAGGAAGCCTGTGCGGACGCGCACGCTGCTTTTAAAACCATTTCTTTTGAGAGGATATCACTGGGAACTACAGACATCCTGGATAGTTTCTACAACGCAGGCAAGTGCAGGCATGCTGACTGCAGGGTAACTTGGATGACACATATGCGCACTGCTACGTCAATTACGCAAACTCACCCGCCCTTTTGTTTTTACCCCCCGACAGATGTAGCAGTGGTGGAGATGAGTGACACTTTCTGCCAACCATCTCTTTTCTACCACCTTGGAGTCAGAGAAAGTTTCAGTATGACCAATAACATCATTCTGTACTGTTACAAGCAAGATAGTGATCTACAGGCGGTCAAGGTAACACGTGCTTTTCTGCATTGTTATACATTAAGGTGATAGTGAAAGTAGAGCCTCAGCCTTGGCTGGATTACAAAGTTTGCAACACCCCTGGGCCCATTAGACCCCAATAGACTCCCAGAGTCTCTAAAATAACATTTAGATGTGTATTTTACTGTGTGCACTGCACTTAATGGGAGTTAAAGACTCAATAGATACTGGCAGTTTGTTGTTGCCTCCAGGCTCCCTAACATGTTAATTCAGCCATGACTGCAACTAATGAATATTTTCATTATGTCTTAATCTGCTGATTATTATCCTATCACTTCAATATGCTTTCAATTAATGGTTTGATCTATAATACAAGAAAAAATGCAATACAATTTCTCAGAACCAAAGGTGACATCTTTTTTTCTTGTTCTATCAAACATCCAAAATACAAAGATATTACATTTCCAGTGATACTGAGTAAGAAATGCAGTAAATGTTCACAAATAGGAATCATATAAGTTTAAAACATATATGCCATGTTAATCAAAACTCTCACAGGTATTCTATCTACAAATGATAGTCAAATTCAACTTTTAATGATTAATCAAACAGTCAAATACTCTGACTACCGTAAAATGATGCTTCAAATCCACTGAGAACGTACAAGATCTCCCAGTGCGAGTTGCCCACGTGTAATGCTTTGTCTTCCTTCAGGAGCAGTGTGGAAGTTACACCTTCATCCCTTATGTAGTGTCACCTCAGGGCAAAGTGTTTGCCTGTGATGCCACAATGATGACTTGTATCAAAGAGCTGATGCAGCCTAGTTTCCAGCTGGAGCCCCTCCTTACCCCACTAGTGGAGAGGCTGGTGCATCTGCTGAACAACGTGCATATTCAGTCCAGGTCAGGCATAAACTGCAGGCCTCTGTTCAGCAACCTCACCATGTGCTTTGCCAGAAACATTACCATTTCAGTTCATACATGCACTTGCTTATGAAGCAGTTTTTCCACACCTGCGACTTCACTTGGCAGATTTATTGGAGATATTGAAATTGTTCAATGCTATGCCTCCTCTGACAGTGAATACTTCCGGGAGTCAATCAGGCATGAGATTCGTATGGCACGGGAGAGGTTCAGTGGCCAAGCCCTGAGTGAGGAGTTGAGCCGCATCCAGAAACGATTGGATAGCGTAGAGCTGCTCACCCCTGATATAGTCATGAACCTGTTGTTATCCTACAGGGACATACAGGTATGTATATACAGGTATTTATACGTCTCTCTGTGTGGTAAATGCCATGTGAAAACGACATTATTTAGACAAATCTATGTGTCTTCAAGCTTAGGGGTGGGACAAAATATCAATATTGCAATATATTGTATCATCTCCTCTTGCAATAGATTATTGATACACTGGTGCCACATGTTTATGCTTTAAACCATGCAGACGCTCTAAATGAGTCACTACTTGACAACTACTCATGCAGTGAGGGAGAAATTCACAAGGAGAAAATGGCTGACAGTGCAAACAGTAGATAAAAGCAAATCGGAGAACAAATTATTTAACCTCACACATCCATAAATTTGAGTAATAATAATACACACACACACACACACACACACACACTGACATCACAATTCATTCAGTGAATACAGAATTTCTGCTTTTTGCCTTTTTTTCTTCTTCAGTTGCACAAATATGATATATCATAGATGATTTTCTTGCAATGTAATGAGTATGGCAGAACACTGAGTTGTGATACCATAGTTATTGTGGGGAAAATATGGAGTTAGTATCGTATTGTAGGTTAAGATTCCCACCCCTATTCAAGACTAATTATGAAGTTTAAAAAACTTAAAATCAGAATTGAGATCCAGTTTTCCATATATAAATTATAACAAAAATGTGTCATTGATATTATAACACATTGTGTTTGTGCACCCTTTTTTTTTGTCAGGACTACGATGCCATGATCAAACTGGTGGAGACTCTAAACAACCTGCCAATGTGCCAGATAGCGAGCCATCAGAATATCAAGTTTCACTATATATTTGCTCTAAACAGGTACCCACATGACTGCTGTTGCATCTGGATTTGCTTAGCATAATTCTGCCAACATAGTTAGAAAATTGAAAACTCCTCCTCTCTAGTTTCATCTTAATGTTTTTCTCAGCGTGTAGCTTTTATTTGCTTTGCATGTATATAAGACATAAAGGGTTTTGTCATTGTTGACATTATTACATTTTCTCCTGCTAGGAGGAATCACCCTGGAGATCGCGAAAAGGCTTTGGAATTAATTCTACCAATTGTAGAGTTGGGGAACAAGGTGGCATCAGACGTCTACTGCCTGTGTGGACGGATCTACAAAGACATGTTCATGAATTCTGGGTTCACTGACCAGCGCAGCAGAGACCAGGCCTCCTACTGGTACAACCCATTTGTGTGTTTGTTGGTTTGCTCATTTAAACCTAGACCAAATTAAAGAGTTCACTATTTTGTTTTATTATTTTGCAGATGTACTTAATGCCCCCTGTCAGACATCAATAATTTCTTCACATTATTTGTCAGGTATGGAAAAGCTTTTGAGACAGAGCCAACCCTTCACTCAGGCATCAACAACGTGGTCCTCTTGATGGCAGCTGGCCATGAATTTGAGACTTCTATTGAACTACGCAAAATAGGTGCTTCATGCTTTTTCTTTTTCCACCAGGGAGATCATGTATTACAAAAGCCTGCGTGGATAATCTTAGGGCAATGTACGTTTATTGCATGCACATTTATTATCACCTACAAGTTACGCTTCAACCTATAGGAGTATAAACCTCAACACTTTGTTATCCACAATCCTAATTCATATATGATTTTTGGTGACATTTCAAGTGTCCTTGATGTATAAGATGGAGTGCATTTCTACATATTACTGTTGAGCAGCACTTCATAATACTGTGCATACTGTGTCATGATATGTTCAAGTCCATACTTGTACTTTGAATAGATTTATAAATTCAAGTCTATGTAATGTTACCTTCATGTGTGTATAAGCACATAAAATGCTGTAATGCTTTGTTTCTGCTCCATCTCAACACCCTGGTGGATAAATGAGCTTGTAGTTATTGCACAGGATCATCATCCGTTTATTAGTTGATAAGCTGTTTTGCTTCATGATGTTATGTTGGTGTCTAGGTGTGACTATAAGCACCCTGCTTGGGAGAAAGGGTAGTTTGGAGAAGATGAAGGACTACTGGGATGTAGGATTCTACCTCGGAGCAAACATCCTTGCCAGTGAACACAGAAAAGTCATTGAGGCCTCTGAGAAGCTCTACAGACTCAAGGCCCCTATTTGGTAAGACTTAAGGACCCACTCTTGATAAGTAGTAGCCATCCAGGTGTTTCATCATCATCAAGATTCAATAACTGGGATGCATTACTTTAATTTGTTTGAATACTTTGATTAAAAAAATGTGGATTGAAAAGTATGTAGATTGGATACATGCTTATTTCATAGTCATTTTATTTGGACTAAAATGCTCATGTGTTTGTTTCAGGTTTGTGGCATCCATTATGGAGACCTACATACTGTACCGTCAGTTTACCAAGCTGCCAGAGGTCAAATCTCCTAAACAAGTTATAGTGGACTTCTGGATGGAGCTGCTTCTGCAGACCTGCAAACCCACCATCTCAACAGACCGCTGCCCAGTAAGACAACACAGATTAGTGACCATAACAATAAACAGAAACTTTACTAGGAAAACATTCAACAGAACCCACCTCTGCTTATTTGGATCTTAAGGTTGACCACACTACAGCAGGACATTCCCCCCATGTTCTAGAAGTAGAATGTAGATATTTTAAAGTACAGGTATAGGTGGAATTAGAATTCTGGATCGCTGTTTTACAGGTGCTTGTTCTGGAGCCCAGCAAAGTCCTTCAACCAGCTATTGTCTGTGTTAGCGAGGAAGATGAAAGTCGCACTGTCCAGTTAAAACACGTCACAACCTTAAAGGTATGTATACCCCCTGGTCCCCCAATTCCTGGAGACTCTCTGATCTAAATATATTTCTGTCTTTGTAGATGCCATACCTACAGAATGTAGAATCTATTGCATAATGAAAGGAAAAACTAGTTTTTCTGTCATTGATTCATGGTCCAGTGAGTGTTTAAACTGGGGAGAGTCATTTTGAGAGTGCTACAGGGCTGTTGGGTTTTCATGTAGGTGCATGCAAATTGAAGTCAGTATGTAATGCGTAAGACCATTGTGTTGGCCGTATTGTGTGTTTTAAATGAGTATTTGATTCTACAGAAAGGCTTACACCAATGGACTTTCCCAGCATCTGCAATTCGGGGAGTTAGGTAAGTGGAGTACAGTATGTGCAAACACGTTTTCTCAGCTCTGGGTGTGTCCGAGCCTAGAGCAAAGCCAGAGGACTCAAAACATACGGGTTGTCTGGGGAACCTTGGCAGACTGTCAGATTTCTGTTATGTCAATATAGTTTTATAACGCTTTGCTTCTTTGTTGTTTCTGTGCTTTTGGTTTATTACCTTGTGCCTACTCATCATTCTTGCTGTGTGCTTTAGCCTTGTCTTGTCAGCCAATTTGCCACTTGAGCAATTTTTAGCAAATACCCAAAACCTTCAGGTGCTGGGCAGCTTATAAAAAGCAAACAATTTCATCAGACTAGTTTCATTGTGGGAAGATGAAAGGCACCGTTTGTATGGCAGCATGGTCTTACTTTTCATTAGCGTTAATGATTTAATTAAATTTATTTGCCTAAAGTGTACTCTTAAAAACAAACATTAGCCATTGCCTCAATACAACAGGATGGGGTTAACCGATATAGACTGTGTGCTGACTGCATCAGCATTTTTTGAGTTTCAGCAGAATCCCATTTGCATGCGGGTTATCTAAACAAATGCATGAAAGCTTTGACTTTTTGAATCACTCTGGTCTGTACTTGCTTCTTTCTCTTTAAAGCGCATCGAAGATTGACGAGCGGAGCTGCTTCCTCTATGTCCACTACAACTCAGATGACTTCCAGCTCTGCTTCCCCTCTGAGATTCACTGTAAAGGGTGAGCGACTAATAGATTTACGAAGACATGGCAGGGCAGTGTGTTAGTGTGACGCCGTGTGAATGACTTGCTCACTGACCAACTGACTGGCCAGATAAACAGACCATCAGTACATGGTGCAGGAAGATAATAGGATGTCAACGGACAAACAGGCAAACCAGCTTTTCCAGACTAAGTGTGATGCAATAACTCTGTATGAGTCATATTTCCTTTATTGCCCTCTCGAAAATCCCCTTAGGTCAGGTTTTTTTTCCCTCTTGCTTCAAAAGCTACTTGACCCAAATCACACACACACAGAAAAAAATGTGTCTAGCCTCCACTGCCATCTAGCACTACAGATAGATTTCCGTTGTAAGGGTAACTGCTGTAACCTCTGCTGCCATGTTAGTATAATGTGACTGAACTCAGTTTTGTTTGTGGTGCTCAAAGCATTGCTAAATGATTGACTTTTCCCAGATTACAACATCCTGCTTTCTCAGGATTGTTTTCATTGGAACTATTTCCAAACAAACTGAAGTAAAATTTAAACTACCTGCATACTTACATGTTAACTATAGTTAGTAGCAATGAAACAATGCTGGAGATGCTTTTTGTGATTACACTAACTGATTCCTTTGAGGCAACAAACAAAAGTTGTGTCTACATAACCAATCAGGTCAGAATAATATGTAATATCAAACCTTTATCGCTCCTCAATAGTGTTTTGTCAGTCAAAACCAATACACATTGATCAGCCACAGCATTAAAGCGTCGGTATTGATCATCTTGTTAAAATGCAGTGTTTTTCCTGGAAACCTTGGGTAATGGCATTTACAGTATGTGGATTCATGTGTATGTTCCACCCACCTAGACATTGTTCCAGATCAAGCATATCCCCTATGGCAATGTCCTTGGGTCTCTCCCAGCAGAACATTGTTGCCCACCACAAAACAAAAACTATTTAGGAGTGGCTCAAGGAACAACATAGAGCCTGAGGCATTGACCTGGCCTCCAAACTACCTAGATCCCAATCTGATTGGAGTCGATCCACATGGTCCCCTCCCTGCAACTTAAAATTTGTGTGTCTTGTTGTGGAAAAAACTACGTACACAAGCTAGGAATCCACTAGTAAGAACTAGTAGTGAAAAACTCCACAGCAGATCAATACAGCTAGTTTAAGTGATTCTTTTAAGAAAAGGGGAATTTTCTCCCACATCCTGGGCACTTGCCCTTTATGGGCAAATTCTTTGGCCAAACCTCCAGTTACATGTTAGGGCATTTGTGTTCTCTTAACTTGAACAAACATTCACATAAAACTCAATTTAAGCACATACTACATGAACAGATATTCTCATCTTCATGAATGTCTTTTCACAATGTTCTCTTACTAGTTTCTGCGAGCTGGTGAACTCCCTGCTTCAGCAGGCTCATGACCCTGCTCACGACCTCGAACATCTAACTGAGGGAATACTAGAGGTCAGTCGCAGTCCTTCATTCCTCTGATGTGCTCTATTTTAGGTTTTGCCTTAACAAGTAGAAAAACAACTGCAGTTTCTGGGTAAAATCAAGTTCTCAAGCACTGAGTCAGTCCTGTGAGATAATGTTTTTGCTATATAATAGTGATTTTCCACATAATGTCCCATTGGGTATACTGTAGTATTTGAAAATGGATAAATACAGAACTCATGTTTTCATGACAGGACTCTCTGAATGAAGTACCTCTTTCTTGGCACATTTCTCCTTCTCTTGTGAAATTCCTCATAATAGTGTAGACACTTCACATTCAGTCACTCCATATTCATTTATGCCGTCTTCATCTCACTCTCACAGTACATCTACGAGACCAATGAGAGCGGCAACAAGGTGGTTCTCGGTAAAGGGACGTATGGTGTTGTGTATGCAGGAAGAGACCTGAGCAACCAAGTACGCATCGCCATCAAGGAGATCCCTGAGAAGGACAGCACGTATGAAAAACATGTTTTTTATTCAGAGTCATCTTTCCCTAGGGAATTCTAAGCTGCACTGTTTCTCAAATGTTCTCGAGACAATCCCCTTAATGGGAAGAGATTTGGCAGAGATCAGACTCACTAGCATTGTCAGCTCCCCAGTGCTTTTTAGGAACATTAGGGTAGATGGATGAGAGTTTAGACTTTTAATTGAATGTATCAGACAGGAAATGTATTTTGTAATACACTGTTAACACAATTTAGGTACGCCTCTTCTGTAGTTTTGAAACGCCACGTTCAACAGTGTGCAGTTGTGGGTTTGTTTACCTAAGTATCACAATTTCTGCATGTCCCAAGGTTTCTGCATGTTTTAAGATAATGATTCTACCTGTCACATGGGATGTTGTATTGTTGACTAATTAGGACAATCTCACAGTCACAGGTTTATGCCTTTGTGTTACCCAGGTATTCCCAGCCCCTCCACGAGGAGATAGCTCTACACAAGAGGCTTAAACACAGAAATATTGTCCAGTACCTGGGTTCTGTCAGTCAGGATGGTTTCATTAAGATCTTCATGGAAGAAGTACCGGGAGGTAAAAATTCATAAGATTTAAACTTCTAATATTCTCAGCAGGAGATATCAATGAAGGGTAAATGTCCAATACTGGATTGCCTTAGCCAACTCTAATAATTTACTTTTTTTATATATATATATATATATAGAAGTGTTTCTGACCAGAATTGGCCAATTGATCGTATTTAGAATTAGTTCTAATACATATGGAAGCAGGAAGGAAGCCTTTTTGTTGTGGACTAATCATTTCTTTGAGTTAAATTCTTAAATAATTGTATCTGCTTATGCAATTACTGATGTGTTTTCACTTTCATTTGACACAGAAATAATTACTAATACATCTAACTGGTCTGACAAATGTGTCATTCTATTACAATGTTATCTACAAACTAATAATTATACACTGACACTGATTAGGTCACCAGGAAGAACTCTTCTTTGGAGCATTGAGGAATAAGACGGAAGTCATGTCTTTGTTGCTTCGAAATTCCAGAACATTCGGAAACCCTGTCACAGTTTTCAAGTCTTCATTTCCTGGCTCACTGTTCTACATGGATCATGACTTTGTAACATGATCCTGCCGTTATTAAGCATTAAAGTAATCATGTGTTCAGATGTGTAAATGCATGTGTGATTGTGTAACAGTCACTGGAAGCCAGATTTCAAGAAGTGGGTGGTTCCAAAGACATCCTGTTCATCGCAGAAAAAAAAATCAGACAATGACATAATCGTCAGAAAATAACATTTGAAATATTTGATTGGAAGTGAGAACAATTTCAATCCATAGCTTTGTTTGACATTACAAATAAAGAGAAATAACTCCCTTATATTTAATCTTTGAGTGTGTCAGTAAAAGTAGAAATAGAGTTTCGTTCAAATTTATGCTGTCATGTGCATGTGAGGAATAATGTTGTTACAAAAACTTTAATTCAAAAATAATCTGCTCGTAAAATTTTGAATCACTGCTTCTAGGAAGTTTGTCATCTCTTCTGCGCTCTAAATGGGGTCCTCTGAAAGACAATGAAGCCACCATCATCTTCTACACCAAACAGATCCTTGAGGGTCTCAAATACCTTCATGATAATCAGATAGTCCACAGAGACATTAAGGTGAGCAAATAACCCTGGCACTTATAGCAAATAATCATCTTATGTTCTAATATATTTTCAGCTTGGCTTGGGATTACATAGTAGTGCCTGTTTTGTCTCTCCTACAGGGCGACAATGTATTGATCAACACCTACAGCGGAGTGCTGAAGATCTCTGACTTTGGCACCTCTAAACGGTTGGCAGGGATTAACCCCTGCACTGAGACGTTTGCTGGTGAGCTTCTGACTTTTACGTCTCTTATTAAATACATTAGATCTGCAAGCTAAGTGCAACAATTGCATTTAATTACTTTCACAATTAATTTTCAATAGGAACTCTTCAGTACATGGCCCCTGAGATTATAGACCAAGGGCCTCGAGGTTATGGGAAGCCAGCAGACATCTGGTCCCTGGGGTGCACTATCATAGAGATGGCAACTGGCAAAACGCCTTTCCATGAGCTGGGAAGTCCTCAGGCTGCCATGTTCAAGGTAAAGAGGGAAACGTTTGGCAAATTTGGCTAATACCAACTTTTTTCAGCAGTGACGGTAGACATTAGTAGAGCTGTTAAGTAAGTTGTTATGCCTGTGGAATGAAATCTCATCATAACTTTTGAATAGACAATTTTTAGATGGATAATCACTATATTTGGTACAGCTATTAATAATTCTCACAGAATTAATTGTATTAACTTTGATCATTCCTGAACTTTTAATCTTTAGTATAGTCAGTGTTTTATTTGGTTTAATTTAGTGCCAATTTAAAAACCTGAGTATATCAGTCATAATTACAACTTGGAAGTTAACATGAACACTATTTACAAGTCATATACATGTAATTACAATAACACTGACACAGCTACAGAGAGCTTTTACCATACAAAGCATAGCATGACAATCTCAGGGCAAAGTTCTTGATGAACTACGGAAATATATCTCCTTTAAAATCCTTATCTGTCATTAACCTTTAAACAATCCCATTAAGGTGGGCATGTTTAAGATCCACCCCAAGGTGCCAGAGTGCATGTCAGATGAAGCCAAGGACTTCATCATGAACTGTTTCGAGCCAAACCCAGACGACAGAGCCTCGGCTACAGAACTGCTGAAGGACGTCTTCCTCAGATCTTCCCCAAGGAAGAAGGCTAAAGCTCAACAGGAATCAGGACCTAAAGACTCCCTTTCTGTTGGTGAGGCTTTAATTCAATTCAGTTCAATTCAATTTTATTTATATAGCGCATATTTACAACATATGTCATCACATAGTGCTTAACATAGTAAGGAGAACAGAAAACAGAAAACCCAACAACCCAAAGTTGCTTTTGGATTCCCTATGAGCAAGCAGTCAGCGACGGTGGGAAGGAACCAAAAAAAAACCTAGGATGGGGGGGGATTCAGACAGAACCAGGCTCAGGGAAGGCGGCCATCTTCCTCGACCAGTTGGGTTGGGAGTGGGGATGAGGGGAGAGGGGATGCATATATTGCTCTTCTTATCTGCTTTTGTCATCTAGTTTATCTGAATTACCTTCCATTCTCATTGCAAAATCTTTTATGATTGTATTGTTTTCCCCCATTGCATCATTTTCACATTCCCTGTATTACATCTCTATTTGTCTTGTTCTTTGCACCTATTAAGTGGTAAGTGTTGTTATGAAACCTGGTAAATGTCAGAGATTTTTAACAATGACATACAAATATGTAAACATTTTGCAGCTGATTATCAGCGCAGCCTGTCTGTGCCGATCTCCATCCTCGTGGAGGACACCGATTCCTACTCCGACTCAATTGATCTGTCTTGTTCTCTGGACCTGAGGAGGTACCAGTTAAACTTCAGAGCAGATGAAATCCCAGAGAGCCCACCCAGTACCAGCAGCTTCTTGCCGTGAGTTCGATTACTGATCAACAGAAAATCAATGTTGTTACTGGCTGCAGCTCGCTGAGTTAAGGCGTTACCATGTGGGCACAGGTCGCCAGCAGAGTCCGGTTCAAGACCCTTTGCTGATGTCTCTCTCCGCTATACCCCCTTTCACCCTGTCTCTCTCTATCAATATAAACAGGAAAAACTCCCCCAAAAATTACTTTAAAAAAAATGTTGTGTCTGCACCAGATTTGCAGGATCTTACATCAGTGACAAACCACACTGAGGTTTCAGTTTGTAAGCCTGGTGAGGTTACTTCCTGTCTGGGTAAAACTAAAGGGGATATGATGCCACAGTCAACAGTTAACATATAACCTGTAAATCCCACATATGTTGTTAATTTGAATATCCTAATTTCCTCCTCAGCATATTCACTGCTTGTTTAAAAAAAAAATCTGTATTCATTGATCTTATTTGATAAATCTCTTTACTGCCCCCTGCTGTCCAGAATACCAGACGACTCTGCATCGGACCTGAGCAGTCCAGCCGCAACAGAGGAGAATATTGGTCTTTTTATGCTGAGAAAGGATAGTGAAAGGAGAGCCACTCTGCACCGAGTTCTCACTGACTATATCAGTAATGTCGTCTCGAATATACAGGAGTCTGTGCCTCAGGTGGGTGAAGGAAAGTCAGCATGTCAAAATGTAGAGTTTAAATCTGTTAACTCTATGGCATATAGAATTTTCTTTAAGATTATTACACTGACTATTATTGACTAATTGTGATGCAGATGTGTATCAGTATCTGGAAGTTTAGTTTATAGGCAAAGGTTGTGCAGAACAAGCCCAGAATGTTCCACTCTCAGATTGATGTTACACAAATTGTGTTGTTGGCATTGTGGAATCCAGAAATATCAACCTACAAGAAATACAGCAGCCACATGGCATGACTGACTGCAGAGAGTGCAAAATTTATGAATAAAGTTCGCTTCCAAGTTAATAATCTAGAGCCCGAGGGAGTCTTATTTGGCAGTTGTTTTCCATTTAAATGCTGTCATGTCTTATATTAGGCAGCACATTTCCACAAAACTATTACAGCTGTCAGTATAAATCATCCTCCTTTTTCCTTTGTAATCGTTCATTGTACCAACTTGTATGCACTTAAGAGGGAATTTTTATGGAGTGCAAGAATTAATGAAAGTATGAGTTGACGTCTAGGTTTTTGTCTTGTGATTTTCATAAAAACCTAAAAGTAAGATGTTTTAATTATAATCCCAAAGGCCTAAGGCGGAACAAAAATTTTGCTGATTAAATAATGAAC